>JBCAUG010128896.1:0-21045 GCA_038406175.1 Haplosyllis leylae | reverse complement strand
ATAGTTTGGGAATCAATGGGGTGTGTCCCATTTTATTTTTAAAGTAACCGAATGCAAAAAATTATCACTTGCACTACATTATATATCATGACATCTAAAAAATATCACTGTGTACACATTTGTGTCTCTGCGTATTCTCTCCCAAATAGTTGATCTTTGTAACTTCGTACACTGCAGTATTCTTAAGTGGGTCTGGCTCATAAATTAAGAAAATCCGAAGTTGGAAACCCCATTCTCTGGAGTTGTTGAGAAATCAGATCCATAGTTCTGTACAGCTCCTGAAGTGTTCCTTGGTATATTTTTTCGGATATATGCAGAAAATAAACAATTCTGTATGTATGCATGTCTAGACGAAGCAGATGTGAACCCTTAAAGCTTTGAATGGTTCAGTGGATCCACGGCATTGGTACCATTCGCAACAAGGGGTAAGGAGAAATCAAAGTACCCCAGACACAGTCAAGGGCCTCGTCACTCGATGTGACAACGCCTTTATTTTTGTGTAGGGAAATAGCAGGCAGTCACTTAGATTACAGAAGCCAACCAATGCTCCAGTACGTTACTCGAGAGAACTAGAAATACTGATAAACATTTTTAGAATTGAGCATCCTCCGGAACTGTGGGTTCTCAAAAGCCAAAATGAGAATACGTCTCCAAAAATCAAGATAAAAGACAAATGAATCTCAATATCAAACATTGAGGTTTTGTTTAGTCAATTTGGCACCAACTGTCCTTCCGTCTTTTTTTTTTCACACATCTTTTAGGAAACAAACAGTTGTCGACCCCCTGTGAGGATATCCACGAACATAACATGTTGCACAAGGTCAGAAAAATATGATAGACGTATTAATTTCAATACAATGATTTCTCATTTTGAAAAGTACGATGACGGTGAGGAGGTAGTTTTATGGATGAACACGGTGGGTCCATATCACAACAGACAAGAGACATACGAATACTTCAGTTTGCCTTTCTGTGCTGGACCAAAGAAGACTATCAGTCACTATCATGAAACTTTGGGCGAGGCTTTGCAAGGAGTCGAATTGGAGTTTAGTGGCCTGGACATCGACTACAAAGGTACGATCTCCGGCGTAATTTGTTGAGATCAGAAGCTACTCAAGAGAGCCTTTTCACTATTACCTCGTTGATAATTTGGCTTTGGTGATTGAAAAAATATACTCGGCAATTGTTCAACGAATATGGCAGTTTTACGCAGAGCAAAGACTTGTTTTTACATGGCACTTTTTAAAACATTAAACAAAAATTATGGAACAATATTTCGAACAGCGCTTGTATTACTTTGAAATATTTTGCTGTGCTCCCCACCACTCCCTCATTTTATGACACATAATTATAATTACGCCCAAGTAAAAACTTTTGTTTGATAATGAAATAAATTTTCTAGCCGATGTGGGCAAGATGCAATATTGCGAGGTGACTCTGACAGAGGAAAAATACCAGGCGTTTGTTTACGCTGTGAAAAACCATTACTGGTACCAAATGTACATAGATGATCTTCCTATTTGGGGTAAGTATGCAAATTAGGAAATCTAGTCAGTGTGAGATGTTCCTCAGTTCTTACAGATTGGAAGGTTCTGTGACACTTGATATAATCCAATGATATGTTTTTCATAAAAATTAATACCTGCCATTTCAGAATTAACCATTATACAGTATAATTTATGTCATATTTACATTTTGTGACCCTTTGCCGTGGTCATATTTATTACCGTTAATAATAAGAACGCTGTGTACACAGCGACAGAAAGTTCGCATGTAGTAACACTGATTAAATATTTGCAGGTATTGTTGGAGAGATTGATGAAGGTGGGGATGGCTATTACATCTGGACTCACAAAAAATTCGATATCGGCTACAATGGCAAACAAATTGTTGATGTCAACCTAACAAGTGAAGCAAAAGTCAAACTGACACCTAACATCAAAATACCTTTCACATATGAAGTAAGACGGCCTTCCACAATTTAAAATACAGTCTAAAGCAGCCAGTTCTTAATACAAGAATGCCTTTCAGTCGAAGGTGTACCATCCGCGTAACACATAGATTCACAAAAACATTTACAATGGACAGATGATTGATATTCTTTCATTTGACCTTGATATTCTATGACCTTTGACCTTAACCTTTAAATGACCTTGACTTTTTAAGTAAGTTCTAATAAAATATAAGCATATAGAAGTAAAAGTTAGACAATATATGTAATTTTTAAATTTGACCTTGATACTCAAACTTGACCTAGATGTGGTCAAGATGTATGTGAATACCAACAATGAAATTCCTAGCTACAGCAGTTCGAAAGTTATAACCAGAACAGACAGACTGACAAACACACAGACAGACAGACAGAACTGACTGAAATTATTACCCATCCGCATACGCGGATGATAAAAATATCCACACACACGCATCAAATCTAATGCAACGTTCAGCTAAGAGATAAAATGCGAGGCGTTCACGTTTTACTGTGTAAGCTTAATATACTGAATATATACCACACGATGTCTTGTTGTGATTTGCTAGTGTACTCGCATTCTTTCAGGTAAAATGGCACAAGTCAAATGTGAAATTCATAGATAGATTTGACAAATATTTGGATCCAAACTTCTTCCAGCACAGGGTATGTATCAAATATTTTCCTTATTTGCCCTGTCATAGTAATGTCAAAGTTAGTCATACTGAGTAAAAACTGGATCGATCATTATTTCTTCCTAAAATGGCACACATAAATGATGAACAATGAGAACAAAATTGAATTCAGTGTATACGTGCTGTTTGTGTAATTGTTAGCTGTCACACTACACAGTGTGCCCACATGGTCTCAATTGAAAATTATTGAATATTAAAAAAATCGATTCATTGACACGTTTAGGTACGCTTTCTTTTAATACAAGCTAATTAAGAAAATATCGATTGATTTTGTTTGGTGTAGCGTGGATAATTTCGTACTTTGTTCATTGTTATGTGATCCAAGATGCCTCAACCGGACGAGATGAAGACAATTCTTTTATCTCTCTGTCAAAATGCAGTCATTTTATTTATATTTGGCAGATTCATTGGTTTTCAATTTTCAACTCCTTCATGATGGTCATTTTCTTGGTTGGTCTGGTATCAATGATCCTCATGAGAACGCTGAGAAAAGATTATGCACGATATAGCAAAGAAGATGACCTGGATGAAATGGTTTGTTCAACCGACGCTTCTGTTTTTTTTAATTAATGTAAAAATATAAAATGATTATAATCGCAGTAATCTCGGTTTTAATTTTCCTTGTTTCAAATGTGAGATCTTGTCTTCGAAATGAAGATAGAAACGAAGGAAAATAGAAACCCGACATTGGATAACATGATTATTGTTTGTAGGAAAGGGATCTCGGTGATGAGTACGGTTGGAAGCAGGTTCACGGTGACGTGTTTAGACCAGCCGTCCACCCCATGATGTTCACTGCACTGATTGGTACAGGCTACCAGATATCCTTTGTAGCACTTATTGTGATCACATTTGCAATTCTTGGCGAACTGTACACAGAGTAAGTATTTGAAAGCAAACGTTTTTCTGTGAAGAAAACTACATCTATCGGTAAATCAAAAATGACCAAGAGAAAGAATAATTAATGATTGTCCAAATTATCCAGAATTCGGATTTGAAAGAAAGTGTGTTAAAACAAGAAGACGTGTTTATTTCAGGCGTGGTTCCCTGCTCAGCACTGCCATATTTGTGTACGCAGCAACTGCCCCTGTCAATGGTTACTTCAGTGGTGGCCTCTATTCGCGCATGGGAGGTAAGATTTTGAGAAGAATATGCACATACCGATAACTTACAATTAACAATCTTGGACAAGACCTCCCCGTCCATATCATGCTAGTCTAGCCAGGGGAGGGAGGGGGGGTGTGGGTCACTTGGTCAGGGTACCCACCCCTCCCCCAGACCAGACCTATCTGGAGAAGTGGGAGTGGTGGGTCACCTGGTTACGGTACTCACCCGTGCCCCCTCCAACCAGACCGGACCTAACCGGTAGGGAGGAGGGGACTGGATCACTTGGTGGGGGAATATGAACCGCTTGCCTCCCCCCTCCCCCAGACAGAATGTACCCTACAACCCTCCCCCAGACAGGGGCCTGGGGAGGATGTACCCTACCCCCCCCCCCCCCAACAGCATCGCGGACACTGATGAAAACATTAACTTCCCTGGTACTACCGTACGTGGTCTTTAACTATGATGTTTGATACCGCAGAATAAAAATATCAGTTAAAATAGTTATATAAGAATGTTTACTAAAATCTGGTAAGTTATTTTGAAATATCAAACCTAATTACTCATAACGTGCATGTAATAGCCTCTGGAAAGGAAAGTGTCTGTAGAAAGTGCCTCATTATCTTTTGTCTAGGTAAGCAGTGGATTAGACAGATGGTACTAAGTGCATCTCTGTTGCCGGCTCTTGTGTGTGGTACAGCCTTCTTCATCAACTTCATTGCCATGTACTACCACGCATCGAGGGCCATACCGTTCCTCACTATGGTAAGCTACAGGTTTCAATAAGTAACTTAATGAAATTACTTGCTTATTTAGGTTCAAATAGTAAATCATCTAGGAGAATCAGTTTTCCTGCTGCTGGCATTAAATGATGAAACGTATACCGCCCCAGGCTTACGCAACAATTTGGTGATTGGTTGATCTGACGATGTCATTCTCAGACTAGTACATTGAGGAAAGTCGCATTTTTCTCGTGTTTAGTTTTGTCGTGTTTGGTTGGCATTGTAGTTAGCAGTGGCGTGTATCTGCCTATTTGTGATCCTGCCGCTCACGCTGGTCGGAACGGTGCTTGGTAGGAACATGGCGGGTCAGCCCAACTACCCGTGCAGAATTAATGCAGTACCGCGTCCTATCCCAGAGAAAAAATGGTAAGAATATTGTTGGTGGTATGAAGAATTGACAGTTGTCTTTTTTTTTTTGCAAACTTCAAATAAGTTGTCACCATTGAGGTAAATTATTTTGAGTATTTGTGTAATAAACCGCTTACAAATATCTTTATTTTGAATTTCTTTCGAATTTCTCTGCGTCGTAGGTTCATGGAGCCAGCTGTGATCATCCTCCTTGGTGGTGTTCTGCCATTTGGATCAATCTTCATTGAAATGTAAGTTTTACCTCGAGAACTGTAATAAAATTTTAACCCTTATAATGCTAACTGCAGATTGAATACGAAAATGTTTGTAGAATTAAAGGACAAGGAAGACTTATTAAACATTAAACATCTCGCAGATTTTAATATTATTTTCTCGTTGCAGGTATTTTATCTTCACATCATTCTGGGCGTACAAGATCTACTATGTGTACGGCTTCATGCTGCTCGTATTTATTATCCTGGCCATCGTCACCATCTGTGTCACCATCGTCTGTACATACTTCCTGCTAAACGCCGAGGACTACAGATGGTGGGTATTCGTCTCGACCTGAAATACACTAGTCTGCGTATGATTTACGAAATGACAGGGTTGATTTCCCTAGAAACTTTTTTCTCTCTGAAAGCTGTACTTATTATTGCTTGCGTATTTTCAAACTGCATGTTTTAGTATTCGTGTGAAAGGGTGACGTTCTATCAGTGACCATCAGGACGAACTTAGATAAAACGCATTTTAATTTCTTTTTTCAGGCAATGGACGAGTTTCTTGTCCGCTGCATCAACAGCTGCCTATGTGTATCTATACTCATTCTACTATTTCTTCTTCAAAACGAAGTAAGTCAGACATGAACTTGAAGGACTACAGTAAAGTTGTTCATGATTTGAAAAGCCTTCCCTTACTGCAACATTTTTACTAACGCTAACGTATTTTTGTTGTAGAATGTACGGATTTTTCCAGACAACATTCTATTTTGGTTATATGGCACTATTCAGTTTAGCGCTCGGTATCATGTGCGGTAAGTAGACATTTTACGATTTGTTTATCCAGTACATGTACTTGTAAAAAAGCATCCGTTCGTTGCAAAATGTCGATTTTAAAGTACTGAATAGTGTTATACTCTCCCGGAAGCAAACAGAAGAATAGCATTAACAGTTTGTATGTTGTTATTTTTAAAAATCATTAAATGTATCATGCGTACGAGTTGTAAGTAGTTTAGAACACGTTTTATAATAATCCATTGAGAACCAATTCTTTTTTATTTTGCAGGAACACTAGGCTACATAGGAACCAATCAGTTTGTACGAAAAATCTATTCCACCGTCAAAATAGACTAAGCTCGTGAGAGTAAATTGACTAATGTTATCGGAATGCCAATGCTGTGGTCATTGTGCTGCAAATAGTGCATACATAGGAAACTGTTTTACATGTAACTGAAGCCACGAATTGAGCTAATGTCCTTCACTAATTAAAAGATGTTATTCTCTATGAAATTAGGGAAATTTATTGCAAGGGTCAATTTTTTGCGAAGGTTTTTTGTGTTAAATGTCTTTTGCAATGAGCTAGTCATGAAATGTTGAGGTAGACAATTTCATGTCTACATTTGGCTGTAAGCTTCTTTTTTTTTCATGAAGTAGTAGTTTCTTGCTCTGAAATAAAATAAACAAGTGCTTTAAAATAATCTAGGTCAAAGGTAGTTTCGGGAAAAATGTACACAAAATGATTTTATGGAAAATCAACTGAAAGTGACCCTTTTACAAAATAAGGTGGGTAAAAAAAGTAGGGATGGGTGGGGAGAAATTCAAAATGTAAAGTTTTCATTCATTCAGTCATCGGATAATTTCATAATAACATTAGAAAGTATTTTTGCTACTTCAGTGCTAGATTATGTACAGTCCACCTGCCATTTTATTATTCGGTGCAAAGTAATATGATTATTTGCACGGATGTCAACTTGGAAGACCGTTCACACGTAACTTATGCATATATGTAAACCTCGGCATTTGCGTCAAAGTTTGACATTGTGTCATTGATGACGTAAACGTAGTGAATTGATTCTCTGCACTTGCGTTTACGTTACCACTGACACAATGTTAAACTTTGACGCTACGTATGAACAAGGCTTGGGTGTATTGTGAAAAATCTAGTGAAGAATTGTAACCAACAATTATTGTGATATACATGTCGTTGTTCATAATTTATGTAACTGATTGAAAGAATTCAAGTGGTGCGAAAAGCTCAAGTGGAAGATTTTGTGGCCGAATGTTAAAGTGAAAATCGTTGAATCTCCAAACAGAAAGCAAAAGACAATGCAGAAGCATGTACAAATGACCCAAGAGAAAAACTGTGCTCGTTATAGATGGAGTTAAAAAGTACCGACATGTTACTTATTTTAAACTATGTGCTGAATCGTGTTTATTTATAATGCATTACGATTAATGATACATTGTTAGAACCTTTCACAGGGGCTAAAACTACTTTAGGGGCTTTTGTCGTACCGAATTCAATTGCAGTGTCATATTTTTGTCTCTGGTATAATACACATAAATGTGTTCTGTATTTGTTGAAGAAAAATATAGGAGTGGTTTCATAATGGGTCTGGAATGGTCAATATTACTGTATGTATGTATGTATTGCGAGAATTGAAACAACCTAAAAGGTATTTTTCTGAAGTAACAAATTCAAGTTTGATGCATAGAATGAATGACGGAACAGATGTGTTGTAATGTGAGAAACTCCTTACCCTCATTTTAAATATTCAAATGATAACAAGCATTTGTACAAAGTGAGACATGTTTGTGATATCATATTCATCTGTAAATATTGAACATTACACACCCAGTTATATGTGAATGATGCGATGTGTGGGCGAATTAGATTTTAATTCTTTATTTTTCAAAATACCATGCTATATGTAGAGGAGTTCAGATGTTTAGAAATTTTAAATAGACGAAAATATCAGTAGCTCGTTACCTTCAAGGAATTTTCGCTTTATATGCGAGTGTATGGTGTGCAAACAGCTTGGTAACGTCCTGAGACACTGGTCTCCAATTTAGGCTCATTCCAGAACTTTTGATGGTGGCTCTGCTTTGATGACAGAAAACATTGAAGGAAAGAGGGTTGCAAACTGAATACAACCAGGCTGCGCCTTTTGCCTTACTCACATATTGACATAATCGTATATGCTTTTTAAATCACCCTTCAATCTTGGCTTAGTACTTATGACATTTTCCATTGCGCCAAGCACTATGTAGAGGTAATCATGTTTGAAATGTCGAAACTTCCAAATCTATTAACAAGAAGACAGTGATTTAGACGTAGTGTTTCTGAATTAACCGACAATTTAGCAGTCCTAAAAAGTACAGTTACTAACTTATTGGTATGGCTGAGAACGTATGCGTTGACTATTCCTTGTTGATTCTTTATTACTTTGGGTCTGTTGACCAGGCAATATGTTAATTAAATAAGGGCTACATGGAATCGGACTTTCACCAGCGAATCATTGTGTTGGGACGAGTTGTAGTTCTGTGTTCGTGTGTTGCATGTAGTATAGGCTAGTCTTGAAGACGAGAAAGCCAATTTAAGTATCAAGTGGGGTTTCGTTAGCTACTAAGCAACTATTTGGAAACAGTTATGCAGTACGATGGCAGGCAGCCCTCATTAAGTTATCGTTTTTCTTCTGTATCTCCTAAATATGTATGAAAGTTATGTATATTTCAAAGTGTACAAAGAAAATTTCACATGTACATAAATATTTGCCAAGCTAGGAGAAATGGTCAATTCCTCCTTTGGCTGTGGGAATAAATATCATTGCACTAAGTTGCTGGTAAAATATTGACCTTATTTTGTATATTAGGTGGACTATAAATAAAGGTTATATCAAAATGTTTTATCGGTTGTACATCCTCAGCAATGAATCACAATGGCCTACTCCTCAACTGCGGTTTTGACACCTATTGCTATTTCCAAACAGGTTACAATGGATATCATTGGCGATGAATGGGCCGAGAACCCTTTTCTCAAATCGGGATTTGGAGTTTTTTCTTAAATCGGTCGGGTAGTCCGGCCTTGTTCACACGTAACGAAACCGAATTAATTTTAATTCGGCCCGATAAAAATTTTAGCATTGTGCCAATGGATCGGACCGAAATTTGGGCTTAATAGATTCCAGACCCATTCTGCCCGTGAAAGTGCCTATTGCCATTGACACAATGTTAAAACTTTGTCGGGCAGAATATCGGGCGGAATTTAAAATTGATCGGTGTCGGTACGTTTGAATAAGGTTTATGTGTGTATTCACTGGGTATTATGATGGCAGATATGGTTGTACTTTTAAAAGGATGAATCTTGCATGTGTCATGTGATGAATTTAAATATGTTGGACTCTGGTTCAAACTAAATTTTGAGAGGAGGCTGGGAACGAGAGAAATTTCACTATTTCTGGATGATTCAAATATTTTCCAGAATTTTCAAAAAGAATTAAACTGGTCACTACCACCCCATTCAATGGTCCTAACGGGTATTTCAGTATTCCTGAAAATTTATTTCTCAAAATTTCAGGATGGTCCCACCCTTCCTCCTACACAAAATCATACTTGAGCGCTTTTGGATCCTTTGAACTATTTCCGATTTTCCATATTAAAGTAGTCTGGACAACAGACAGACACATACAAAGATCGAACCTTGTATCAATTTTGACAAGAGATTGAGATGGTACCGCTGCCTTCTGGCTAAATGTTGAAAACTTAACAATATCCTGTGCGAAATCCTGCTGCACTCAGAGAAAGGGTATAAAAAGTGAGACAAAGTTTATGAAACTAAAATAACTGACAAATTGTTAATATTGTGGGACAGTGTGATTTCTTCGCGACCCGTTGTAAGAGATGTACCTGCGATAAATAACTGACAATTAGAGCGCTATTATCCACATATCTAAATCCCATCAAGACCCAACAATTCTTTTTGCTCCCAATCTTATCAGATTTATGGTTATTTATTGACAGATCTCGAGGCTCTTTTGAGAGAAAAAGCCAATTGAACAATGGCAGAGTGTCAAGTGGCGATAATTTATTTGCGAACCAAAGGGCAGAAATATCTTTGAAGTGCTGAAGTGCAATAGCTGTATGATCTGCTAGAGGGCAGGATTGCATGTGCACAATGCACCTCGTAAAGTGTACGGTAATAGTGTAAGAGAAAGGAGAGCTGTCGGAGAGCACATTGCACCTTCATTTCAGTTTTGACTGTTGTACATGCAACATGGAAGACATAATGATGCCAGTCTCGCTACAAGAAACACTGACTACGCTTGGATACACTGCATTGGTGTACTGACATGCCTTCTGCCCTCGCATACATACCCAAGGGTAACGTTTAATGTGGAAATTGTGTGTGCATTTTGTGTGGAAGTTTTCTCTTGTGTGGGATTTTATATGTGTATGAACTTATACAACAAACTTGTGTGGTAGTGGTGGTGCTTTAGTTCAGTCAGTGTAAAACGGTGCATACATACAAACTAAGCATCTTGAGGGGAAAAGAAAAAGATATAGTTTCATATTATTGTGAATAAAACGTACGCTGCCCTCCTTCAGTTTACACTAAAGCACGGCCTACGGAAAAGTGGACGGATATCCATACGACAACAGGCACGGAATTATCTACTATGCCGTTTATGTAATTAAGAGGAGTACAATGCATTATTGATGCCTAATTAAAGGCAAGATACGTGCTGCCTTATAGTCAAGAGATTTACATATTAGCATTCATCATTGGATTAATGTAACAGGGAGGAGGAATAGAAAATCATGCACACACAAGTGAAGTTCTGGGGCTCATAGCTAAGTGGTTAGTCTACATGGAACAAATATCAAGTTTACTTGAGATTTAAGGCCAAACAATCCGGAAACCTCAATAGAGTGTTTTGAATTTACTACTGAGTCTACTTTTATCTGCACTGCAAAGAGAAGAGTAATATTATTTGCAGTATTTAATCCAATACATTGACATACAAATATGATTCCACAACAGTACCAAGAAAGTGTTGATGAAGTTAGTGGCCATAGGCTTGCCACTCCTGCAGAAGAGAGATGTTTAAAACCAAATCAACTGGCTTTGCTTTCCGCTGATTCTGGATTAACATCTGGATCTACCTTCATGCCAGATGATCTCATCTGCGCATCCAGGACGGATTTGGGATGTTCACAGTTAACAGACCTCTGCACTTATGTGAACTCTAAAACTAACAATTGTGTTAGGTCTAATACGTCGTCGACTTTCTACCCGAACGGTAAAACTAACAATAACATTGACATACTCAAAAGGAGTCACAACAAAAGTTCTGCAAGAAAGTATCAAGATTCAGCATTGAGAAAACGAAGACTTTCCTGCACGCCGCCGTTGTTGTTATCGCCGTCTTCTCTGAGTTGGCTATCATCGCCATTGTCTGCTCCGACTGGACAGCAACTCCTTCCCGGATTAGCAACGCACACTCTACCTGCCTCGGGGCTCCTTCCCTCACCGAACAGTAAATTATCGGCTAGCAAACATTTCTTAAAGGCCAAAGCCAACAGCAAAACATGGACCATGTCACTGTTGTTACATTGTATTGCGGTCTTGTGTTTTCTAAGTATACATGGGATAGTTGTTGCAGAAGCTAACTTGGATATTTCAGACTCCAAGAGTCTCTTTCCAGACGCTCCCAATTCAGTGCCTCAGTATCATCACCCTTTCTTTGCCACCAAAGATTATGAAGACCCTTGCAAAGCAGGTATGTTTGTTTTACGTTAACATTTTCAGATTAATTTATTATGTTTTCATTATGTTGAAGGTTGTTTTTTTTTTGGTGACGCAATTTTTTATTCTTTCAATAAATTTTTCTACACGTAATGATTATAGAATTCATACAAACAGTGGATTTACTGTTGTGTTGGTTTTGCCTTTATTCCACAAAGTTTGGTATCAAAACAAAATTGAACCTGACCTAGATATTGGGAAGGTTTCTTACTGCATCGATTCCATTACCTCCAGGCTGGCTGTTTCCTAGCGTAATAAGGGATAAAACTCCCCTTTGTAATGTCCAAGAACATATTAAATATTACAAAGTTACAGAAAGATGGAAGGATTCATTTGACACTAAATTCTTGGAGTATTTTTCGGTATGCAAGGTAATTGTGCGATTCTTGCGTTTAGCCAACTACAGTTTAGTATGGGGCTTCCAATTACGTTCAATAAATACAGTTATCATTGAAATTTCCAGCAACTTGTGGTGTTCTCTATTACGGGCAGAAAGGCTTCTATGTTTGTGTTTACAGAAAGCGGTCGTGATGCAGAGCTTCAGTTTTCCTGGCACACTTCGTGGGATTTTCCTGGCACTTCCGAGTGTCGGGACTTCTGTTTGCACGCTACTTTTCCACCGAAACTTCTCATGATATGTCGGCATAGGGCCCTGCAGTTCTTTGGCTTCTTTCTTGCAGAAGAGTCATCTCAAATCTGATGTCTTTGGGTTCTCCAGCCTTTTGTTAAGAAACGGAGGAAAGATCATCTGACAGAAGTGATAGTCATTTGTATCGCTTACGAAATCTTCTTGATATAATCAATCATAAGGAGATTCAGACTAAACGAAGTGTCTGTCAGTTGATTTGACTGGCTGTTTTCAAAAGAAAAAATGTAAAAAGACAATTTGAACATCGAAATAAAGGCTAGCTCCCAGATCATTTGGAGGAAATAGCTTGTGCAAAATAAGTTGATCCGAAACTGAGTTTCATTCCATTGCACAGGGCAAAATATGTCATTACTATGACGTGGATGTTTCATGAAATCCTTTCTGGAAGGGGATCACTGTGCGAGTATCCCCCGTAAACTCCGAATACGTGAAGCACCCCCAAAGAAAAATCCCCAAGCACGAAGACTTAAATTTGGAATTGACTATTTTATCTCACATAACCTAGAATGCATTACAAAAGAAGAGATTCCCATGAGTGTTGTCTATAAATCTTCAGACTTAAACCTGAACTTTTTGAGCAAACTTGACAAAAACTGTTCTTCATCGTTGCGGCTGGCACGTGAACCATCGTGATTGATACTTGTAATTGATTGCTTGACTCAGACATGTCTGTTTTATTTCTTCCTACAACTTATTTAGAACTTTTGTAACCGAGTTACCGCCATGAGAGAACAGACTCAAGCTTTAATTTTTAAGAGGTAAAAATATAAGAACTTCAAATAGATTTGACTACAATCCTGAAGAGAACAGTGTGCTCATGGCCGATTACTTTTCAAATGGAACGGTCCATTTTTTGTGGAATTACATACACGCCATTCTGTGGACCACAATAAAATTCAGGGATTTCCTCAGCACTCGTCCACAATCATCTTAAAATGAGTGTGGGCAAGGGATTTTTGGAAATCACTTGTCCACACAAACATATTCAGATTCCTAAGGGCCAAAGCTTGGCATGATTTTTTTCCAAACAGTTTATTTTAAATCATTGAATACATCAGTCTTTACAAAATATTTTAATATTACGTGATGCATGTGTAATAATCAACTTTGCTTATGACATATCAATATCCATAAATTTGTGAATACGATAAATATTGTGGATGAGAACATTGGTGTGGGGAAGAGTGGGTTTTGGAATTCACTCATCGACCTCTGAACCCTTAACAAAACCCTTGCACATTCTGTCTGTTGGCCTGTCCAGTATATGTTTCTTCACTTAAACTTCATTTTAGCGATTTTCTTCGGAAAAAAGGCAATAAAATGCTTCGACATGGAGGGAAAGATATCTTAGCTACAGAAGCATGTTTGATAAGTGTCATATTATGTGCCTAACTCCACAACCAACACAGAAGATGCGGGATTATTCTCTTTTTGAAAAGTTGTAGTTCAATTCCTTTTTTTCAATTTCCAGCTGGCTGGTCCCAGGATATCGCGTTAGATAAAGAGGAACTAGAACGAGAAACCAACAGAGCCAAACAACGATACCTTGAACAAAGACTCAAAGCACCGACTGTAGATATCTCCATTGACGTATTGAGCAACAATGATAAAGTAGTGGAGCACAATGAAGAGATTAGTTTATTGCCACTGCAGCATCCGAGTGCATTCAGACGACACCGGAGAAACCGTCACAGAAAACACAAAGAACGAAGAGGCAAAAAGCTGAGACGGTGAGTGACGCAATAAAATTGTTCATCACCCCCATTGTGTCCTGAGAAATTGGGCGCAAAGTGTAGTCATATCAAATTCCAATTGTAAATTTATGGCTACAATACCAGGGGGTATTCAACTTGAAGGAAGTACAAAGGCATAGATTTTCATGGATTTTTAAAATTCCTCCCGAATATTAGACACCCAAGGCCAAGGCTTAAAAGTATGAACTTAAAGGAGTAAGATTTTTACAACTGTTTTTCCGACGAAGATTTTTAGATTGAACATTATAAAATGTAGTGATAAAATTTTAAACCTTTCAAATTTCATGAAAAACTGGTACTGCGGAATTAGTAAAGGGATACAAATAAATACTTACTACTAATTTCCACATTTATGAATTAGTCAACACAACCAACACAGAAGATGTGGGATTGTTCTGTTCTTGAAAAGTTTTAGTTCAATTCCTTTTTTCTCAATCCATTGTATTTTTTTAAAAAATTTATCCATAATTAATTTAATGTCTTTTCAGACAAAGACGGTTGAATGCGCAACAGCGACGTGCTTCTGGTATTGATGAACCATCTAGTCACGATCATCGCAGGTCCAAACGAGCGGCGACCGCGCGCCCCGAACGACTCTGGGAATTCGGTGTTATACCGTATGAAATTGAAGCCAATTTTAGTGGTAAGAATTCAAGTCATCTTTTTGTTTGTTCACACAACCTTATAAATGTGGAACGTTCGTGTAAAGAAAACTAATTTTGTACTTCAAAATAAATCAGCCGGACAAAAGTGAATCTCAAGTAAAATAGCAGAAAAGAACAGCAATTCTAAATCCAATACAAAATACTGCTCGAAATTATTAAGATGTTCAATTATCAACTGTTTTGTTTGATCAGATTTCAATGTATTTCTACCAAATGATGTCCCTAAGAATTCGTTGTATTTCAGGAATATTCTCAAAGAGTACTACTTAATTTTGATCGGCTATTATTAATTAAGTACTTGTACATTAAGGTGAATGAAGTGAATCAAACGAAGCCCAGGGGAGGAACATTTGGTACAATTAAAAGTATTGAACTAAAGGGCTTTTCAGGTCTTTTCTAAGTAACAAATTTTGAGTTGTTTTAAATTCAACTACAGCGTTTTAACATTATCTTTGCATGAATTCCGTTGTATTTTTGTGTTCATCTCACCTTTAAACCAGTGCTACTTGTTTAAGATTTCGTAGGGGGTCTTACAAAGAAAAGATGGTACGACAATGTAACTTCACCAATTTGCACACAGAAGTTGCTCAAAATGCCTGCAAGCAGTCGGCCCTACGCAACTGCTTGTACCAATCGCACTTTTTAGTCGAAACAAATGGTAGGCTCAAATGAATCCCAAGTTTGTGTACCAACTAGCGACGGACCCTCCTGATAGGCAATACCCGACATCCAGGGGTGTCCACCGTGGTTCACCCCATATCTTCCCCTCAAAGATGTAATTAAAGTCCCAGCAAAAATGGATTTCTTGTCGTGTAAGATAAATAAAGTGCTTGAGTGACGTGGCCAGACTCCAAGTGAAATCTTTGAGTAGTTAAATGGATGACCAGCATGGTACAGCCACTACAGATTTATGTAAACTGGATGCTGTACACGGTGCTGTGTTATTTCTCTTTGAAGCAAAACTAAATTAAGGAATACAATGTGAACAAAAAAGACATTGGGGTGGGGTAGGGGTGGTGTAACACACAATCATATTAAAATTTCACAAACATTTTCAAAAAGACATGACCCAAGTGAGCCTCTGACCGTAAGGTTAAAATGGTAGGATAGCTTTTTAAAGGGAATGGAGGTTATTATTTGAATAATTTGCACTAAAGTGGCCAATAAGATCGCACCACCTTCTATTTTGATATGATTATGTGGTATCTTTCTGAAACACATATTTAAACGTAACAGGGTGAATCTGAATCCTTCTGGTTGAATCAAACTTTCAAACTGTACTTTAGAACGTATCCAAATACAAGAAAGTCCTCTTGCGGTCAGTGTACAGCCCGCGACATAGTATCACTCGCTCTCTTGTCTTGGGGGGGGGGACTACGCCCTGTCCTATCCGAGGAGGGGGTATCCCTGTCCTGTCTGGGAGGGGTACGTCCTGTCCTGTCCTGGCTGGGGTACCCCCTGCCCCCGAGACAGGACAGGGAGTACCCCCCCCCCCAAGTATGACCTGGTACAGGACTTTCAACAGGACCAGTGACAGGACTGGGGGGTAACCCCCCCCATCCCCCAGAAAGGACCTGGGACCAAAGGCTGGGAGGATACCCCCCCCCCTCCTGTGGACTGACAAACTAAAAGTATTACCTTCCTTCGTACTTCGTACGTGGCGGTAAAAATTAGAAAATTAGAAACGGAAATTTGTCACTTGAAAAGATTTAAGATATTGTCGGCCCCGAATGGAAATAAACATGACTGAATTTTGGGTTCTTAGACAAAAGATCACACACACTTTACAGGTTTCAAAAATGTTTGCCTTCAATAAAAGTGAATTATCCATTAAGCTTGAGCAAAAAGAACTGTTCATGGCAACAAATGGTATATAAATAAGCAAAATTAGATATATCGGAAATTTATTTTTTTTTGATTGCAGGTGCTCACAAGGCCCTCTTCAAACAGGCAATGCGTCATTGGGAAAATTACACATGCATTACCTTCGTGGAACGAACTCCGCAAGATTACAACTACATCGTGTTCACCGAGCGACCCTGCGGGTAGGTTTCACTCTGGGTTTTATATTTTGCCAAATGGTTTAGGCTATGTAATTCGGTATTGACAAGCATGCAGCAAACGAGGTATGCAGGTACAAACAATATAGGGGTTAATTGACGCAAAATGTTTGAAAGTGAACCTGTGTTTTTGGGATCAAGCACTAAATTCTAATGCGAGTTTGTGTGCGCCTCCTTTTGACTGCGTGATATGTAGATCTTCTTGGGGTAGATATAAATGTCAAAAACATAATGCTTTGTAATAATCTGGTGTCGTGTTGCCAATTCCGATAAGAGTGGAATAGTGAATTGGATACGACACAACACGAAATTGGCCTTTTCAAACTGAATTTCACAAGCAATGGCGAATTAAGGCCATTTGTCTATTGCTCAAAACAGTTTAGGTTCCTTTGTGCAAGAAACATAAACCAAGAAAGTGTAAATTAAAAACTATGGGTTTCCATACCCCTGTAAACTACACAATTTATACAAAACTATTGACAGGAATTGGGGGATATCTCGAATTTTAGTTATTTATTGGTTCTCGTTGAAGTGGTTCATCCGCACCATGTGGGTGAACGCATTGAGCACCTGTGGTCGAGATCCAATTGTAATGAAAACCAGAGCCTGATCTTATTATTTGTTTCATGGATCTGCGTTTACATTGTGTAGAAAGCATTCTTACAAAGGAATTGGGCCCAGCGTAGCAGTCAGGGACAAAACTTCAGCAGACAAGAAACGCTGAAAGATACTTTGAACCAGGTACTTCATCAAGTATCGAATTAGCCACGTGGGAGTATTTGATCCCATTTGTATTGAAATTAGACAAAACTTTGTATTCCGAAAAGGGCAAGGTAGATTGTATACATTAACTTTGTGTCTGGGTAAATTGAAGGCCCCAAAGCAGCGGCAAATTGAAAATTTCTCATTGGATTAAAAGCTTGTTTTATAACTAGTATACAAATAATTGAAGTACGGAAAGCCTATACCTCCCACAAGAGTCTCACTTGAATCGACCACATGATATTTACAATAAATTTGCTTTTTGAATTAAAATTATTTAAGAACCTTAATTTGTTGTCGAAGTATAGATATTCCTTAACTTTAGTGTTTACACTTTCCGTTAGTTTTTTTGAATGTTTCACATCACGAAGCGGTAACGTCCGGAAGAACCTTTATCTCCAGTATATATTTCAAAGATTTATCCATTTGATTGTTTTGTTCTTTTGACATTCTGCTTTCTGTATTTTTTCACAAAGATTCACGAAACTGTATTTTTTTCGCAAAGATTCACGAAACATTTATGGCGAGAAAACGATCGCAAAATGTTGTCCTGGTCGCCATTTCACTTTCTTGTATCTTTGGACGTTCTATGCAAAGACTATATACGTTGAAGTTCAATCACCCGAGGGTCAGGGTTCGGGGGCCTTCTCCGTGCGGTTGCATCTTTCAAATAATCCCTGAGCTTGCACGACAGTGATCATATATCCTTTTGACTGATTTGCTAGTCCCTGTGCGTTTTGAGAAATGTGCCGATTGAGGTTTCTTTCCAGTCAGATAGACCTCATAGTGCCGGATAACGGATATGCCATCGGGGGCGCCGACCCTCACGGGGGGGGGGGTCAATCCTATGAAACGAGAAAAATTAGATCCCCCCAAGATGCACCACCGCAGAGGAACGTTTCGTTTTTGAGTCTTTGCGTTTTACTCAGGACTTGTGTGTGAAAATCAATTTCCGTGAGTGTTATATGTCTGGTGACCACCTGCCGAATTCAAGGAGATCAACTGCACCTCGTGTGTACTTATTATTTTTCCTGGGTAAACAAAGTGATACGGCAAAACTTCGTCTCGATCCAGGTGGTTTCAGCAGTAATAAATTTACAACTAGATGGGCTTGTTCAAGTAAATTTTCCCTGTAACCCGCCTGAAACAATATCTAGTGCAGTGCGAAATATCTGATGCAGATTTCTTCACTTTTTATTCTGTAATATTCCTAGGAATTACTTTGAGTGTATTTCACTCCCTGGAAATACTTTTTTCAGAGAAATATAACGATGAATCGCGGGAATTAGTAACATTAACTACGCCAGGTTGAAGCTTGGATGTTTTGGCGATTTCTCCCATGAAAAAAAAAATGTTTTAGCTCCAGGCATAACATTCACCTCTGAAACGGGAGAAAAAAGAGGGGAATGTAAAATTACAATGTTTCTAATTGACGATACCTTTGAAAGTGCGTGAAGATTTACTACAGACTAGCAAACCAAGTATCTGCATCATTTTTCTCAACTCTTTTTCAAACTCTCTTCACTTTGTTGGCATCATTTCCTATGCTTAAGATTACCGACCAGACAGTTTCATGAAAAGTCTTTCTACACCAATTATCTGATTTATTTCAGACACTGGCGAATTAATTATCATGTACATTCACACAGTATTTCTATTACTTCAGATGCTGTAGTTTTGTCGGAAAGCGAGGTAACGGACCGCAAGCGATTTCCATCGGAAAGAATTGTGACAAGTTCGGCATTGTTGTTCACGAACTCGGCCATGTAGTGGGATTCTGGCACGAACACACGAGACCCGATAGAGACAACCACGTACAAATTGTCTACAAGAACATAATGCCAGGTGAGCCAAACTTGTAACGGTTGGATAACATTTTGTAAAGTTCGTCTAAATTTTTGGTACCAGAAAAGTG
This sequence comes from Haplosyllis leylae, assembly GCA_038406175.1. Lineage (NCBI taxonomy): Eukaryota > Metazoa > Annelida > Polychaeta > Phyllodocida > Syllidae > Haplosyllis > Haplosyllis leylae. The sequence continues at coordinate 1,538 of JBCAUG010128896.1, read as the reverse complement.
CAAAATCAAAATCAGAATTTATAAAATTAAACAATATAAACCAAACCCAAGCAAAACAAACAAACTGACAGGATTACTCTCGCACCCTAAATTGGGAAATCAATACATATGCCGACAAAGACCTACAGCAGATTATTTCTGAACCGAAATGCTTTCCACTACTTTCATCTTCTTAATCGTGATTTGGTGATTGCGGCGACCTTCAAGGCTTATTGCCAACATTTTTCAATCCCGAATGTTGCACATGCAGGGCAAAAGTCAAAGGGTTAGTTCTCTCCGGCAACAAATGATTTCCCAACTTTACCGAAGCTGTTATAACGCGAGTATTACATTTATGTGATCCCCAACCCTTCGATGTAATGCGAGAAGCTAAACCACGAAGAGATCCGAATCCAAATGTCTCGTCTGACCTAAAAACAAGTGCATGGAACAGAAAACATGAAAATATTGGTGTAATTTATCCTTTTTTTGTGAATGGTTTCCTTGGGCGCTAAGGAGCATTCACCGCATACACGCATGTACACTGAACCATCACTGCCATCAGTGGGCAGACTAAACTTTCGCAAAAAGAAAGAGTTGCCTGAGGTCTGGGGCCCAATATAGCGATGTACTGTAATTCATTTATCGCAAATCCGTTTTGGGGTTGGAGAGTGGGGGTGGGGGTAAATCAGAATCTGAATCAAGTTGAATTTTGAGTAAACCTAAATCAAAGAGTCTCCCACGTTAAAGTGGGAAGCTCTTTGCCTAAATCAGATTCTAGTTTACCCCTCCTCGAAAAAGTAATCTGATTTAGACTTGTTCAAAATTTAACTTTACTCAGATTCTGGTTCCTACTCCGAACTGGGAAATGAGTAAATCAGAATGCAGTCCTGAAGTACCCCATGAATTTGATGTCGAGTGCAGAAAGTGCATAGGCATAGCATAAAAAGAGAGAAAAAATACTAAACAAGGAAAACAACAAACATTTTCGATTTATTTTGAACAATTGCACTCCAAACACAAGAAAGTCCTCCTGCGTGAACGCAAGAGGCATACCGACCGCGGTGTAGCAAGTACTCAACCTGAGTACCCCCCAGCTGGGACTGAGTACCCCCTCCTGCCTGGGACTGAGTACCCCCAGCTGGACTGAGTACCTTCCTGCCTGGGACTGCATACCCCCCTGGCTGGGCCTGAGTACCCCCCCCTGACTGGACTGAGTACCCCAGCTGGACTGAGTACCCCCCCAGCTGGACTGAGTACCCCCCAGCTAGACTGAGAACCCCCCACCTGGGAGTGAGTACCCCCCTGACTGGACTGAGTACCACCCTGGCTGGACTGAGTACCCCCCAGCTGGACTGAGCACCCCCCCAGCTGGACTGAGTACCCCCTGGCTGGGACTGAGTACCCCCCACCTGGGACTGAGTACCCCCCACCTGAGACTGAGTACCCCCCTGCCTGGGACTGAGTACCCCCTTCCCCCACCTGGGACTGAGTACCCCCCTGCCTGGGACTGAGTACCCCCTTCCCCCACCTGGGACTGAGTACCCCCTGCCTGGGAC
>JBCAUG010128785.1:0-21046 GCA_038406175.1 Haplosyllis leylae | reverse complement strand
CTACACTAAAAGGTTTCTACTGATAACATACCACAGTATTTACATAACTACTACGTGCTACGCAACTTTGGGATTCTCACCGCTTTCAGAAGGTTTACAAGTTTACAATAACTTAGTTGGTATTAAATATTGATACGTCTCTTGGTACGGTTATATTGATCAGCGTCCGCACTCGGTCGACATACCAATATCTTGCATACATGATCGTCTTTGCATTCTGCATAGATAACTCTAATACATTCTTTGAGGTAGCTGCACAGTAGACGTGTTTATGCAGTACTTCTAGTTGCATTACATGTCAATGGCTCAATACATAATCAGGGCCAAAAGGGCTAACAAGTACCTTAAGTAACAAATATCACAGTATGTGTCACACCCTAGTGGAGCCTGTTCAGTGGGTAGGTCACTCATGTGTGACCAGTGCCCATTTCAGTCATCTGGCATGTTCCGGATTATGGTCACTCAGTGTGTAGTCCCGATGAACCGGAGTCGCTTTGTGCTAACCGTAATCTGGATTCGACAAATATGAAAACGACACTAATGAACAATTCTCGAATAAAGCCACACCACACAGACACATCACTTCTATCAACACTTTTTATGTTGTTCGAACCCTTCTTGCAGTTGCAAACTTTATTTTTCTGCACTCAGCTAACCATCGATTGGACTTTTCCCATGAAAGTAACGAGTAATCCATTTCTTCGGTATGGCTATATCCAGCCTTTCCAAGTTTTTACGGATTTGTCGTCATTTCGTACTGATTACCGGCCGCCTACGTAGAACGAGGGAAGGTTATGTTTTCACTTTGTTTGTCCGCCCCTCTCCTCCCATCCCCCCGGCTGGGACTACGACAGGACGGTTGTGCGGCGCGGGTGGTATGCCTCTTGCGTTCACGCGGCAGGACTTTCTTGTTATTGACTTAGATCTGAATTTCGTTGAAAACATTCAAACGAGGCATGAATAGCCCTTTACTATTTTTGGAATGATAAACTTAATTCCTCTTTGACAGGCGTTTACCGACCCTGATTGAACTATTCGGATTCATATTTTATTTTGGTGGAGTATTTCTTGGTCCTGGATTCTTCTATCTGGATTATAAGGATTTTATCGACGGAACAAATCTCTTACCTGAGAAGGAGAAGAAAGACAGAAACGGTGTAGTGAACGGCTCACACAAGTCAGAGACAAACAGAAAACTTTGCGATCAGGTATCATTTTTTCCTGGTAAATGTTTTGTCTGTCTAAACAAAAATTTATTCTCAGTAAATAGTTATTATTATACAATCTTCGTCTTAATTACATCGCACATTCGATAAACGTAAAGTATAAGGAGACATTAATTAGATCTAACTTACTTTCCTCTGAATTTTATCGATAAGACATGGCTCCGATCTTGTCGAGTAGACCGTCTCAGAGAAATAGTGTTGTACCGGACTTGTGTTCGAGAGTCCCAGTGTCAGGACCTGACTCATCCCTACCAGGACAGGTGGTGCCCCCTGACCAAGACAGGGGGCACCCCTCAGCCAGAACAGGGGTACCCGTTCCCAGCCAGGACAGGCAGCACCCCTTCCGCCAGAACAGGGGGTACGGTTACCCATCCCCCCCCCCAGGCATGAGACTGAATGCTGCTACGACGCGGGTGGCAAGCCTCTTGCTTGTACACATTGTTTTGACAATGTGGATTTTAAAAACCTGTTCCTAAGCTTTGTCAAGACAACATAGGAAGGAAGGGTACTCGAATATCAAGTGTATTATTAACTTGGTCTTGAGTCCTAATTGATCACTGCAATCAAATTCACTTGCCTTTTTGATTTTCTTTTCAAAGGAGAAAGTTGATGAGAAAACCATTCCCAGTCCAGTGGTAAGTCATTTCAAGTTGATTCATCTTCTTTTTTTTAAACGATGTGTATTTTCTATGAGCTAGATTCAGACACAATATTTTGCCAATTCTTCTGAATGTTAATTGCGCACACTTAATCTTGCAATGTTACACGTGCTAGATTGACCTAAATTTTTAAGTATCTGGTTAAATACGTTCAAATAACATTCAATGCTGCTTGAAGGTGGTTAATCATTTCCTTGGACCAAAATAGGAACATGGTCAGTTGACTTTTGAACCAAGATTTACTTCTCCAAACTTTAACGTAATCTTTGAAGTTATTGAGGTACAAACTGAGCTGAGAATTTAAACCTCCTTTCAATTTATTCCCACTTTCTCTTGTATGGGAGACAGAGATGCTATCCCTGTGCCACAAAGACACAGGAAACGAAGAAGATCCTTAAATTTGACCCAATTCACGCTTCAGTGATTTCTGAGATTCTCTGAATTCGCTGAATTCACTGAATTCAGTGAAAGTTCTGCTGCAATTAGTGAATAACCCTTATGTTTCTAATGTTTGTCCCTGATGTGTAGCCACTAAACTAGCAATTCTGCACTATATATTGTAGATCCCTGTGATGAAGAAAGGAATTCTGGCTGTTTCTTCACTGTTGATATTTCTGTTCGGTGCCATTTACCTTCCTCCTTCTCAAGCTACAGGTTTGTTAACCTGAAATAATTTTTATTTGGAAGATTTCACAGATAAATTGACAAATCCTACGTGAGAACGTTTGCATTAAATAATCGTGTTTTTCCTATTTTGGTTTTGAAATTAGGTGACTTCATCTCATTAGTTGAATTAGACAAGTGCTTCATGGATACTGGAATCTATTATATATATAATATATATATAAATAATAATTTGTCCATACATAATGTATTTAGCTATATATGGATAGTGCAAATTCATTTTTCACTATCCATAGAGAGTGCTAATTCATTTTGCACTATCCATGTAATGCTACATTATCCATGAATAGTGAACTGCTCCATGGATAATGCAAATGAAGAGTTCACCTATCCATGAATAATCAATTCTAGTATCCATGTGCAATTAGATGAATTAGTCTAATTCATCTAATTCAGCAAGATCCAAAACCAAAATAGGAAAAACACGAATGTATCCGGCAATGACTTCTGAACGTGTCCACTCTTTCTTTTTGCCAGACATGGATTTCGTGAGATCATCTGGATTTCTTTATCGTAACATCTACGTACTCGTGTCAATGTTCTGTCACTATCACCGAGTTGACTTCGTTTTCACACTAGGTATGCAAACGTAAATATTTCCATTAATCTAATATCTACATTGTGAACTTATTGCTGATTGCTCTTGGAATATCCTTACAAGGAGTGAATCAGACATAGGTGAATTTCTGGATGAGTCTTCAGTACTTTCTCGTCTTAGAACAATTTGGATTTTAATATAATCTGTCCTTCGTCCGGCCTTTTTAAATGAGCAGTAGGAACATCACAACAAGGTTCCCAAAAGAAATTTAATATCATAACCGGTATTCATCAAGGGCGGTCTCTGCAATATGCCAACAAATCCACAACACCGCGAAAACCTTGTAAATATATCGTATTAATCCGTATTACATGTGCTGTTCGTCACGTCACTTCACTAGATGTGTATATATTCACAGGTGAAATGGTACAAAACGCATCTGGATTTGGCTTCCACTATGTGAACGGAAATCCGGAATGGAACTTAACTACGAATGTCAATATGTCCGCATGCAGGGTAAGATATACGGATATGGACACATGTCAGTTTAATTCAAACACGCTTATTTAAAACGTCACTGACAGAACTTAATAGAGGCCAAAATATATGAGTGAAACCATGTAATACTTCTGCCCTATACCATTACCCCTACTAGTTCCAGAACCTCGTAAAAACGAAGGGGTCAACTTTTGTTACTTTACTCGCTTTATGCAAAAGTTTCCAGCTAAAATGTTGCAAAAGAAATGTCTCACACATTTTAACGAATTTTTCACAACAAGCAGACATCTTATCAAAGAAATGCAATGTTGGAAGTAGAAACTAAAACATGTGAATTCTGGGATTATGTGAATGCAATCTGGAACAAACAAAATTCCTTTGGTATTTTTGATGCTGTTGCCGTGTGCAAATAAAATCAACTTTGAATAAGGAATACAGAGTTTTTTAAACATTTTAGTGTGCTGGATAGTCCTTTTTACTTCTTTCATTTCAGTCATCAAAAAGTTTATGGGAGGCCTACAAAAACTGGAACATTTTTACCTCAAAATGGCTCAGATACTGTTTCTACGAGCGAGCGGGGAAATTTGGGTACGTAATTATATACCTTTTACAATAACAAAAGGATAAAAATATTAGATGTAAATGTGAGATTAAGATTAATTTTTATCTTGCTCCTCCGTGTATGTGGAAATTTCAGTGTATATGAAGAAATCTGAACCCTGTGAAAAGACTCCCCAGATTTTTCCGACCATTTGTCAGACACAATCAAGCATATGTTGTATAAAAAATTCACATTCTTAAGAAATGGTTTTAGATAAAATTGTTAAAGAGATATTAGACCTAATCGATTTATTAATTTGAAAGCCGTGATTTCTTCCCAAATCAAGCATATGTTGTATGAAAAAAATTTCACATTCTTAAGAAATGGTTTTAGATAAAAGTGCTAAAGAGATGTTAGATCTAATCGATTTATTAATTTGAAAGTCGTGATTTCTTCCCAAATGGCACCCAAGACATTGACTACAAACAAATGTTAAAGAAAATGTGAGCATCTCGGAAGTTGTAGTGCGATTAAAGGCTTTTTGAGGCAACTTTCTATTAATGATGCAAGTGATTATTTTTGTGAAGTTTAGAATATAAATGGCAATCAAAGATACATCGGGGGAAATATCAATATTCTGGAAAACTTTAGATCATACGTTTCAGCCTGAACGAACATAAAATGACTGTTAATGTGACCAATGCTTTTAAAAGCCATGTTCTGATCCACTTGGACTTAATTGAAGTTGCTTGAATTTTGGTTGCAGACTGATTCTAGCGTTTACCATGAACGCTTTGTACCATGGAGCCGACGGGGGATACTTTCTTTGTTTTCAATGCTTGTGTATGGCTACAGCAGCAGCACGAAAAGTAGGACATTTTAAATCCGTTTCAACTGAAAAAATATTAATTTTATGAATGAACACATACTCTGTTATTCTGCTGTATTTGCAGAAATTGTACTAAAGTGGTAAAAACGTTTTGACATTTAGGCTCGTCGCACTATACGACCATATTTCTTGGGCACAAGATGGAAACCGCTGTATGACGTTCTCACCTGGACTGCCACTCAGATAATGATATTCTACGCCACAACTGCTTTTTATATATTAGATGGACGTTCTACTTTTCAATTTTATACGTAAGTTTCAAAGAAGCGCAATTGTTTCCATAAGATGACCCAGAACACATAATGATTGGAAAAAAATGACTAAACTTTGAGGACGAACCGAAAATGACTTCCGAAAACTATTTCACAACACAATCGAGCTTTTGCATAATTTGTCACCTTCTGTCAAATCCTGACAGGATCCTGCCAGAATTTGACAGGAAATGATGAATTATACAAAAAGTCGAATGGTAAGACAGCCGTCATTGCTGAAAAGAAACAAAATAATTTTTAGTTTGCTTTGACTTCAATCCTAAATAAAGGTCAAAAGAAGTAACAGTTTTGAAATCCTGATAGTTCAGCCTGTGGTTAAACTATCTTTTTCTATCGTTTCAGGTACTCCATGTATTGGTACGGACATATTGCTGTCCTCATCTTAATTATTTTGCCATTACCTCAGAAAAAAGTTAATATTCACTGAAAAATACTTCCTCAGTTTAATGAAAACGTAAAAAAAATTTGATAGCTAGTAACTAAACACGATCATATAATAAACTGTTCCAAATAAATATTTGTTATCTACCGATTGTTTTATTACTCGAAGAACCACATACCGCCCTCGTAGGACAACGGAAGGTTATATTGTCACATGTGTGTCGGTTTTGGGGGGAGGGGGTACCCCATGGCCTCTGGTCCGCGGTACCTTCCCCGGTCTCTGATCCCATGTTCTTTCCGAGAGGGGAGGGGATACCCCTATCGTGTCCTGGGGGAGGGGGGGAGGACGGGTATGCCTATGTAACCTAAACTAATTTATTAGACCAAGCAAAAATTGCTCAGTTTAAGAATTTACCATTTACCATTCCACCTTTTGGTAATAAAACAAATGTCAACAGTTTCACTCATCACTACGCATTTTATTATGTCCTTGGGTGGGGTTCACAAGTTTATCAACTTTGGGCCAAAAGTCTCAGTTGATAAACTCGTCAGCCCCACCCAGGGGTATAATAAAATAGCATAGCGATGAGCAATGTTAGTTGTCATTTGTCACCAGAATGAGGTAGATCTACTGTTCTTAGGCAATTATCGGACAGCTAGAAACTAAGTATCTAGTGTGCTGACATGTGAAAGAGATCTAACCTTGTACAGAAACTGGGGTTTGAACCCCTGCCAATGCTTAATAATAATAATAAGTTATTTATTCTTCGTATCATTTTGTTACATGAAAACACGAACATATAAATATCAAAATTGGGTGATCATTGAAGAAAAGGAACAGGTTTAGAGTACATTCTCGTTCCAGGTACCTGCCCTGTAATGAACAAACAAAAAATCGATTCTATCCACCTTAGGACATTATGAAAAATGATTAAAAGGTGACGACATCTGGTTTTCCTTTTCTGCATAATAACTGAATTGTATTGGGATATATCTGCTCCATTCATGAAGTCTCATTAATTTTTCAAAGCCTATGTCATTGGCCAATTCAGTAAACTGTAATCTACAAACTTCCCCTTACGTCTCTGCGATGGCACTTGTATTGACAACCGAAAGCTGTAATGCGACACGAGCAGAATACTTTAAAGATAAATTATCATTTTCTTTGAGCTATCTCTGCACAGACTCACCACGGGAAAATGGAACATTTGTACAGGAAGTCACCGAGGACGATGTAGGTTATTGAAATGATTTTATTTTTTACTGTTACAAGTATATAAGTCAGCGGGTTCATATCCTGCTTTTAAAAACCCCATTTTAGTAATTTCATAAATTAAAAATATGCACCACTCTGCATCTTGTGTGTCAATGTTCCTGAAATTAAATATATCACGATTTAACATCAAAGTGTCAAATGCTCTCTTCAAGATGTCCCCAAATCCCCTGGCCCCTCCAAATCAACCACCAAGATGACTGACTGTAAACCAGCCAGCAATGAATACATGTTGTGTGGACGTAATTTTTTTGATACCAATATCTGTTCATACTCTGCACATCCTTAATCTTCTCATATAGCAGCAGTTATTTATCTAAAAGTTCATCATGTAATTTCTCTTCGCGTTTCAGAGATATTATCACATAACACATAAATTTCCGACATCAAAACAAAAATACACCGGAAACGGACAGAAAAAATCAATTGACATCAACCTTTTAAAACTAATCAAATTTTATTTCAGAATACCTCAGTTCATTTTTGCTTATGGTGAACGTAAGAAACGTCTCTTTTTGCTGAATCAGCATTAATCACTAATTGTTAATTTTTTTCACAGGTATTGGCAAAATAATTATAATGAGCACAGCAATATGTCCATACCAGTACATCGAGTATCTAAAACAAAAGAATATCTAAATTTAGCAGGGCATCTATGTAAAATATTAGATGCACGTTCTACTTTACAATTTTACACGTAAGTTTCAAAGCAGCAGAATTATTGCTGTAAGTACACATGAAGAACGATTGCAAAAAATTTAGTCACCGCCTTTTCACTTGATCGAAAATGACTTTTCTGAACTGAACACAATACACAAAGACAAGACAACGATAAAAAAACAAGCATCATTGCTGAAAAAATATACAAAATGATTTTTTGTTTGCTTCAATGCAGCAACGTTATTTCTGTGAAAAGAGCAAGTATACAAAACGAATTATTTAGATTCTGAGTCTACCCCCCCCTCCATGTGACTTGCTAATCACCAAATTATAACTTTCTTGAAAAAGTAATACAGCACAAAACGAAATGGAAAACAGTACGAGTCGATCTCCGGAAGTCGTGACGCTCAGTTTTTTCTGACCATTCGAGTTTTCCCGTATCACACAAAGTTGGAAATATTGTCAACTTTGTATTGGATTTAAATGTATTTAAATTCAACATTAAATTATTTACAGTGGCTAATTTACTAGAATTTAGTTGCATATTCTATATTTATATATTTCTAGACATTTGTAGGAAATTTACTTAGATGAGACAAAGGAAATGACATTTGAATTGGTAACACAAAGTTGACAATATTGCCAACTTTGTGTGATACGGGAAAACTCGATTGCATACCAAAAAGGGTCTGTGAGAGAATGCACATTAGAACATTTGAGACCTAAATCACCCTGAAGGAACATCAGCAATTTCGGATTAAAACTGAGAAATTAGTAATTTCTGACTCTGGCCTTGTCTTCTAAGTCTATGGGAAATTCAATTTTTTAAGGTGTAGCCTGCACTGGTGACCTTATCAAGTAAATTCTCGCAATAAAATTGTGTATTAGTTGTATAATCCAAATGATTTGCAACAGTAACAAAAGTCAGGAATTAATTGGGTTTTTTTTCCAAAATAAAGGAATTTTAGTCCAATTGGATAAATAAGACCAATTGGACAAAGTCGTTCATGCATGAATTGGGACCATTTCGTATCACACTAGCACAGGAGACACTTTAGTGTAATGCCTGACTGCTGTGCAAGTGATCTGTGTTCAAGCCTAGTCACGTCTGTCCATTTTTTTAGAATTTAATTTTGTTAAATAAAATTAGATCAAAATTATAAAAAAGTCGTTTTCGTCCTGAATTACAGATGTTCTTTCATGGTGCTGATGCAGGCAGACCCAAAAACACTCCAACAACCCTTCTTTTTTAAAAACATTTTTTGAGGAAACGTGTCCTTTTTGTGGGGCCACTGTATCCCCCGTTTTGGACTTCTGGTGACGTCTGTCCTAGGTTACAAAGCCAGGGTGGATCCATTGCTTGTGTGCGTCCTTGCCTGCGCACGATGGATTCCCCAGGTTCACCTCTGGTGCGACACCTGCCGACCTCGTGACGGCTGGCATGGCGGCCAACAACTCTTGTTTCATTCCGATAACAATTTATCTTTTCAAAATTCAAAATATGCATACTTGAACTCCTTGACTAAACTTCTTTCTTCCTTTCGTTTCAGGTATTCCATGTATTGGTGGGTACATATTGCAGTTTTCATAATAATTATTTTACCATTGCCCGAGAAAAATATCAAAACTCAGTGATAAGTTTTTCTTCGCAATTTATAAACTGTAAATGTACCAAGCAAATACAAAATAACGTAAAATACGACTCTCAACTTTGTTTTCATTTATTGCAATAAGAATACGTTTCACTCTCACAAAATTTTCTCGAAATGACCATAAAAATAAAAGTGTTTTGGCACCAGTCTAATCTTTTGGTATCGTGAAAGCAACATTATACTTGTTTTTCGTGTGCGTTGTGGAACTTTTAACAGTAATCAATCTAAAGAATGCGAGTACATTATGGAAATTTCATTTTAACGTCCTCATGAAATCATCGCTATAAAATTTAACGCCTGAAAATTAGAAATCCGGTCAGACGTCAAGGTAACCTTTTGTCAAAAGTCTGTTCTGATTAAGACAAAGACCCAAAAAAATGTCCATTATTGGAAAACAGCCTTGATTGGCTTGACTGGGTATATTATGCCCAATTACAATGTGCAGGTTTACAGAAGTGTTCTCATCACAGATATTTGTGATGGTTTCAATGACAAGTTTCAAATTTTCAAGTCGATGGCTTATGGAATGCTTAAATATTTTTAACAAAAGCAATCAATAGTTTACATTGTTTACATCAAGTTTGCTACTGGTTGTTTAAGAGACATCGCAGGAGCTGTGATGTTCCCTGGATGATGCCGATCCGGTTTTTATCCCTTTCGGTGAAATCGTTGCAAAGACGGGGTTTACGATCCAGCCAACCTTTACACAAGACCAAGTCTTAAATACGATAGAAATGTGGCCGTGACACGCACGTTTTTCCTATTTTGGTTTTGAAATTAGGTAGACTCTAGATTCATCTAATTAGTTGGATTAGATAAGTGTTTCATGGATTCTGGAAACTATTATCTACGAATAATAATTTGTCCATAGATAATGTATTTAGCTATCTATGGATAGTGCAATTTCATTTTTCATTATCCATGGAGAGTGCTCATTCATTTTATGCTGTCCATGCATAATGCTACATTATCCATGAATAGTGAACTGTTCCACAGATAGTGCAAATGAAGATTTCACCTATCCATGAATAATCAATTCAAGTATTCATGTGTAATTAGATGAATTAGTCTAATTCATCTAATTCTGCAAGATCCAAGATCTGCAAGATCTGAGAGATGGATTTAAATCCATCCACATCAGAAAAATGACTGAAAGAATGTCAACCAAAAAATTATGGCCAAATATATGAATAATGGTAAAAACTATGAGACACATTTTGAGTTTTTCTGCTGAGCTAATATTGAGATTAACTTGTCAAACAACAAGGGCATATCTTCCAAATGTTGGTAAAGGTTGGTACTAGTCTCAACACAATTGGGCCAGTAGTTATTGTTGTAGAGGTCTGAGGGGGTGAGTAGGAATACACACTGATATGTCATGCTTTGGTTGGTTGACATGTGATGTGGGAACTCTGATTGGATATTTCCAAAGGGGGTGAACAGAAGGATGCATGATCAATGCATGGGGATTATGTGGAACCTTCTGAAGAGGTGGTTTGTGGACACATTAACACTCCTTTGGCCATCGGAAGCCAAATGCATTCTTGGTTTGCCTTTATCTCCTCAGTTTTGCAATGCTATACCCTCAACCTGTTACAATTCTTTCACAGAAAGATAGTTCTTGCTAAAGGGGAGTACAAGGAATGCACTGCCTGCATGCCTGTGGTAATAAAACATACAGCAATAAGGCTTAACCCATGTTCTCAAGTAAATTCCGTGAATAAGGTGAAATTAAGTGGTGTACTCAGTCACACAAATGACACTATTACTGTCCTTTTTGATTGGCTCACACAGTCAGCTCATCATGCTACACATTGATTGGTTCAAAATCACCGGCACAGGGTTGTGGTGACGTCACACACTCATATCTATTTATAGTAATTAAAACAGATTCACACACATCTCACACTAATTCATAAATAGTGAATATTACTTTGCTATCTTCTTTCAAAGCATGCCTACATGCTGGCTACCAGTGTTGTAGTGACCCTAAGAATTACACTTTTTTTTTTATTTCGTTTATTTCCATTCAATTTTGTTTTATGCAATTCACCACATTGCTCGACTTTGCTCTTACAATTACAGAAAAATCTCGAATGACAAAGTGAAAATGTACAGAAATGTTATTGGTATGTTATTTGAAAAGGTTATTAATTTGTTGAATTTTATTACCATCCGCGTTTGTTGTCTGTCTGTTTGTCCGTTCAGGCTATAACTTTTGAACCGCTCAAGCTAGGGCAAAATGCATGCTAGGATACATTTTAAAATCAAGGTCATTGATTCAAGGTCAAGGTCAAATGTATTCATTGTCATAATTTACCTTACAATTGATTTTATATTGTTGTATTCCACTCAAACATTCTTAAATGGTCAAGGTCATCCAAAGGTCACGGTCAAGGTCTATGAATATCAAGGCCAAATGTTTAAAAACCAATTTGAAGTCTTAGATTGTTACAGTGTAATGTTTTTGTGATCTATGTGTTACACGGACAGCATGGCTTCGATTGAAAAGCATTCTTGTTCCTCTTATTTTTGGACAAAACCTACACGAACTATTTGCAAACTATTAGGTGCGGTCCGATCGGGTTTTTCACGATAAGAAAATGTGACAGATCTGTAAGCTCTGACGTGTGTAAGAATTGTCACATTTTAATTTTAAAGATAAAAGTTATTTATTTTTTCTAGTGCTTGCTAGATTTTGTGTGTTTCATCAAATAATTAACACATACAATAGTAAGGAGTTGAAATTCACTTCTAGATCTGTCAAAAAAATGTGTATCGTGATATTATGATTAAAATAATTTTCACCATATGGTCACAATTACCTGGTCCACCTGTTATCAAATCAATCAGGAGACATCGGATTCACAAATCTACCAGCCTCACGGCTGCCCAGCCGTTCAAGGGATTGCCTGGTATTATTCCATAAAATCCGCATTGCCGTGAATGGAGGAAACGACCGTGAGCTTGGACGCTCTCCTGAGACAGTTCAAGCTGGTGGTTTCGTGAATAGTGCTGTTGGTTTAAAAATAGATAACGATCTGGAATTGTGAGTTGACTCAGACCGCGAGAGGTGAGTTGGCAACCTACCCAAGACTCCAAAGGATGGCGGGTAGGTTGATAACTCAGCTCTAGAGGTTTGAGTCAAACCACATTGAGAGAAAGTTGTCTATTTTTTAAACTAAGAGCACTATTCATGAAACCACCAGCTTGAACTGTCTCAGGAGAGCGTTCAAGGGAGACCGTTTTTTAAAGTGCAAAATGAAACCTAACTACCATTCCCAACCTACCACTCTCAGGAGCGGTGAGTTGACTTAGACCTCACACTGATAAAAATGCAAGTTCAGAGCACCCTACGATGCGCCAGCGTGGTAGAACGACCATTATATAGACACATGCTGCTCCTGAAGTGAGATCAGTGTCAGGTTAGGAAATGACGACCGTAAATCCGGCTAAAATCTCATGTGACCGAGCAAAGGGAGTCGAAAGGGATAAATTGTGATTATTTTGGAAAATCTCGCAATTTAACCATGCCGAATCCTGGACCCACCTACTTTGAACGGATTTATAGGATAAGGGAATTAGTCAGTTTGAATTGCTAAAAAGGAATCTTGCGAGTCACTTCGGCGAATTTCACTGTGACAGAAACAAACACAATATTACCTATATCTAATGTACAGAATAAAGAATAAATAATAATGGCATTTGTTTGCAGGCAAATCGAGTACAGGGTGCTGGCTGCAGTAACCCATGGCACCAAATGGTCGTGTTTGCATGCAGAGTAATTTGAATCTGACTAGAGAGAAAAGGAGCCTACTTTTGTACATTGTAGTGTAGAAAATAAATATTTACTACAAATTTGCACGATGAATTTCACAGGTATAACTACGATCGATACAAGTTTTCCATATCAATTTAGATGTTCTGCCGTATCTTCTTCATTTTTTTCACATTTTCACTTAAAATAAAAATTAAAATAAGCAGAAAATATTCAGTACTACTTTACAGAATTGAGTTTAGTCCAAATACACAAATAAAGTAGGTGTCACATCTTGACAACTTTTTGGACAAAATAAAATCAGGATAGCAATAGAGAAAATTTAAGAGATATACACTTTATAATTTGATCGTATTTACACATTTTATTTGCATTTGAAATAAAAGATATCCATCCTGGAACAGTAATTAATGTGACTGATGTTATATCAGAAATTAATATGAAAAACCTGTATCGATTATACACAGTTCTACCATTGTTAACTGGATTTCTAAAACGGACGGATATGGCCAGTAACATGTAGGATAGAAACATTTAGTCAACAAGAATGTCTTTCAGTCGAAGGCGTACCGTCCGCGCAACACATACGACACTATAATATTTACAGTAGACAAAAAATTGGTTTCCTGTCATTCTACCTCATCTAAAATAAGCTACTTTTTATTTGACCTTGACCTTAATCAAATGACCTTTGTACTGAAACTTGACCTAGATATGCTGAAAATGGAATTCCTAGCTTTACAGGCTCAAATGTTACAGCCCAAACAGACAGACAAACAGAAAGATAGAAAGACCCGAGTATAATTATTACCTATCCGCACACAGGATACAGGAATAACAGATGTGGTTGATTTACGTCTGTGGACAGTTGCCATAAGTGGCATTTTGTCTAAATCATGTGTGTGTCTGTATCAGATCTATCACAAGAAGTAAGTCTTGAGTAGTTAATGAAATTCCATTTGGATCTATGACAGACACTATCATACACAAAAACTCTACGATTGGTACGAATGAACCTACTTTGTCGTGTCAATCTGTATGTTTGTCTGTCTGTTTATCCCTGCGTTGATGATTGGAATTTGGGGTATTACGCCTTGTCAACTTATTCCAACAGGATTACAAAGACGTTTGGGGCGGTTGGTGGTGTTGGGGGGATGGTGTTTCTGATATAAATTGGAATTTCTACGGTGTTTTTTTATTCAGTGCGCTATGCATCTGCGCGCGCAAAAAAGCCATGCATCGAATTTCAAATGTCTCAAATCAGATAAAGTTGAAGATTGAGAACTGATATCAATCAATATACTGATGGCTCGTGAGATGGTAGTAGTGTTGAACAAAAGAAACATTCTTCCAATAGTATCTTAAATATTTTTTCTTGTTTTTGGAAATGTAGTAATGCTTCCGTTATTTTGAAGAAAAAAAACTTTACACCTTTGAGAAGACAGATATTAATAGCAAAAAACAGGTGTCATAGAGCACCAACTATTCAACGACGGGAGGTTATGTTTTCACAGGCGTCTCTCTGTTAACACAGGGGGTACCCCATCTCCACCCTATAATACTTCCGCTGGGCTCATGTCCTTTCTGGGGGGTATCCCATCTCCATTCCATAATACTTTCACTGGTACCATGTCCTTTCCGGGGGTACACCAGTCCCAGGCAGTGGGGTATTCCAGGTCAGGTTGGGGTCCTTTCCCCTGGCCAGGTTAGGTAGGGATGCCCCCCCCCAAACAAATCAGGTTGGGGTACCCCCTCTCCCTCCCTTCCCCCCTCCGGACAGAACACCACAGCGAGCACTTGCTAAGTGGCGGGCGGTATTTCGGTTCTTTCTTTTAGGGGAAATTAACAATGACCGAATTTAGGGGAGGAGAGACTATTTTCATTGTATCTTGAACTCGGGTGAGATTCGAATGATAGCACCAGCTACCATGTCTCTTTTCTTCATTTCCGATGGAACAAACGCAACATCTAAACGATTTTATTAAACTCACGATTCAGACGATGAAATTCTATAACAAAATATTGTCTTTTTGGACATTGAAATCAAGAAATTAATTACAATGTCATGATATTTTATATTTTCATTTCATGGAATGTAATATAAAAATTTATGAATGGGTTTTCTGAATTCACGAATTGTATCTTAAACTTAGAGAGTAGATTTCGTAAAATTAATGAAAAACTTATGGCAACAAATCTACAGGTAGATTCGTCCTGCATGACGATACGTAGGTTACATGACCCCATCCCTAAAGACCAACCTGTCGCTAAATCTATACGCAGGCACTGCTGCCCAAGAACGTATTGCTAACTAGGGTTGGGAATAAACTATCCCCTGTAGTTGTTCTTACAGTACTGCATTTAATTAGCTGTCATAAAAAGCATTTTTTTTAATACTATGCTAATAAAAAAAATCCAAATTGACATCGGAATACAATAATCTGAATAGTGTTACGTGACAGTGAACTAGAAGTTATCTCTTTTTGTGACTGTGTATTGATTTCAAGTAAGTGCAAGAGTTTTATCATCAAATGTCATCTCCTGTCCCGAAAACAACGTTACTTTTTTTCAGAGCACGTACTTAGTACCAGACAAGGCATTGTTTTCCAAGGTGTCTGCCGTTCTGTTCAGAGCCAGGGGATGGAGGGGGCAGTATGGTCCACATGGGCTGACCATATTCCCTCTCTCCCCCCTCTCCCCGGCTAGTTCTGTGGGAGAGCGATATGGTCCAGATGGGCTGATTATTAAAAATGCACAATAAACAAGTGACAATTATCGTAACAATTGCAGATGGAATATATTACAAAGTGATGCAAGGGGTACTCAGTCCCAATGGAATGTGGTGTGCCATAGCCCCAAATACTCCCCTCCTCTCCCCTCTACCCCCCTGGCCAGGTCTGATCTGTCTGAGAGGGAGGACGTATGGTCTAGATGGATCAGCTGTATCATTTACCCTCTGTCCCTCCCCTCCCCTCAGACAGCTGAACCTACTCTTGCAGTGGTTATTTCTGACCAATCAGTGTGTGCCACTTCTAATGTGTGAGTGAACCAATAAGAATCTGTAGCAATAATTTACTCAATTATTTTCCCATATATTCCCCAGTCTATCTCAATACACCCCTTGAATCAGTTTGATACTAGGGCTAAAATTAGTCAAAACACTGCACTGTCTCAGAAGAACTAGAAGTATGACTTCTGATTCCCTTGGAAGGCAATATTTTCTATGCCGGATGAATACTCTGGTGTTCAAACCACCCTCCCGTATAAGCCTGAGTCAATCATGTGATCTCATGAGAGGTGGCACACACACACGACTATTCATATCCACCTCATGCAAGGAAGTTTTCAGGTAAAGGGTACTTAAATCCTCTGTGGGAGCTGTGTGGCTATAACCATCTAAACTAGGGTATTTGGGCCATTTGGAGTATTTAGGGTTTTACCACACCACATCCCTTTGGGACTGAGCACCCCTTGCAGCACTTTATAATTTTTTTCATTTACAATTGTTACAGTAAATTACAGGCAAATAGTAAAAACCTGTTTATTGTGCACTTTGTAGGGTTTCTGGGTTTCCTTGAATTTCTTGTTCCATTATGTAATAAAATATCTTAAGTATAAAGTCTGGCCTATTCCATTTCACTAAGAGACCCCCTTTCTGAGGGAATATGCAAATAATTCTGCACTGTTCACGCTTATTGTGGCTCAGTGTATGAAATAAAACCCATAATTACCTGCTGTAATTCCCTAAAATGTAGAGGCCTGATTGTTACACTTGCTGCACCTAAACTGAGGGGATCCAAGATTATAATATTAGTAACATCAGTAATCAACCTAAAGAATGAGAGTGAGTTATGGAATTTTTATTGATTTATTTAAACGTCTCCATGAAAGGCTATTCGGGACATGCATCAGGGTGGCATGCATCCCCCTAACATTTAACGTCTTATGTTTGTAAATCCGGTCAGACGGTATGGTAACCTTTTGTCAAAAGACCTTTCTGGGGTGTCTGACTTCACTGCTGGTATAGACGATTAATCTGAAGCGTCAAAGTAGCCAGTGTGTTGCTGAACTCCTCAACCGTTAAGCCAGGCAGGTTAAAATCGATGATGTCTCGAAAACGTTTCTTTGAAATTATTAGAAGTCGAAGTTATCTTCAAGCAGCCGACACTATGGTCGGTTTGCACTTTGTACTCATTTGGGATCACACAACATGCTTTCAGATTCATTAGGAGAAAATTGTGCATTGGCCGCCAACCAATCAGTGGACTGCCACGCTGCAATCCTATTCACTATTAGTCTAAATTCTACAAAGGTGTGAAACAGAGGATTCAATTAGCCTGTATTCGTTGTCGGAATGCACAAGAAATCTCCTAATGTAGAAATGCATCTTCTGTAAAAATCCTTCAAAAGGATTTCTTCCAATTGCCATTCGGTGCAAAAAGCATTGGTAGGAATAAATGGTTTACAGCTGAGAATTATATTGATAAATTTTGTAGAATTCAATCGTATTCATTAACATGATGTGTCCAAAAGTAAAAACAAATTGAATCTTTTATCCCTGGTCATGACATTTTCCAACTTTGATTGTTCGAATCAAGATATGACGTGTAAGCGACTTTGCAATGTCACAGAAAATACAAATGTCATCTGTTAATAAATAGTCAACAAAAGAATTTATCCTATATCACACTCTAGTTTTTCGTAAATAACCATAACACAAAATTGACATATCTGTCAACCACTAATTCCTTTACTTTTAATCACAAACATCCAAAATTTTAGAGAAATAAAGTTTGTGATTCACTGATTAAAGATTTTAAAAAAAGAACATAGATGTATCCCATAATCTCCCGCCCAAAAAACACAAAGTTGACAGATATGTCAGTTATGTCAACATTGTCAATGTTGTGTTAACTTCGACTAAGTTGGCAACATTACTAACAAAGGCTTACACGGGGAAGCGCGAAATACATTTAGGAAAAAGAATTGCCTCCAATGGGGATGGAAGCCAGGACCTCTTGGTCTTTACCCTAATGCCTTGATGACTGAGCTAAGTTGATATTTGGTTGTCAGTCTGAATCCTTCAGAGCTTGGTCCTCTTACATTGATTTGTTATTCTAAATTTCTGCACAATTGATGAATAACAGTCATGAGTTTCGGCCAATAACTTACTTCAGGAGGAAGATACTGCTGGATAACCAAATGTTGTCTCTGTATGCCTCCCTCCCCCGGGTCCAGTGCAAAATGGCGTCAGTAAGACTCATAATGTTGTAAGTTTGGTTGGGATAGATCTATATTTTCTAATAGAAACAGAAACAGACCGTTCCCAGATCTACTCGATTGACTATTATTACATCATGTTGATTTAGTGATACTATCAAATCTAAAGTTATTCGAGTTTTCCCTGAATTAAAGTGGTAACGTCGCCAACAAAGATACTGTTTAAACCTTCATAAATTAGAAAAACTTACCAACTGTGTTATTCAACATCTATTTATCTCATCTTCAGAGAAATTAAACGTGGCACTTAGTCATCAAGGCATTATAGTAAACACCAAGAGGTCCTGGGTTCTATACCCACTGGAGGAAATATTTTTGCTGATTTTTTTTTGCTCTTTGCTGTATAAGTCCCCCAGAACCATTTACATTTTCAATGTTCCTAGGAAATTATCAAAACAGATTGAATCGCATCAAGATCTATAAGACTAAGTGTCCGTAAACAGGTTTAGCTCCAAATGTGCGATAAAAAAATCAATGTAACTTTACCATTGATAATATCATCAAACCTACTTGACGTAATAGGCATTCGAGCTGAATCTATGCTGGTACGTGCACGTTATTATTGTGACCTTGCTTCTTGATTTGGACAAGTGCATTCTTGATTTTGGAGATAATAAGGTAAGGAATTTTTTCATTGGTGGCTGGAGAATTGACTTAGATATTGGAGTTTTCTCTAAATGCTTTCACGCTGAATTCAGTGAAAAAAAAATTAAAAATTTTAAAATGAGCAAGTGTGGGGTTGGAACCCAAGATCTCCTGTGTAAGAGACAGAGATTATACCACTAGACCACAGAGCCACAAGCAACAGAGCAGATCCTTATACTAAACCCAATTCATGCTTCAGTGATTTCTCAGATTCCCTGAATTTGTTGAATTCACTGAATTCAATGAAAGTTCTGCTCCGTTTAGAGAAAACTCCATTGTCCAGGGTCGTCTTTGGCCTTCATATCAGGACATTTTTGGACCAAACAGAAGACAAATTGCAGAACATAAGGAGAAAAATTAAGGTACCATCATATCTGCAAAATATGACAGATTTAGAAGTGGATTTCTTCCACTTACTACTTTAGGTGTGGTATTTATTGAAGTAGATCTATACACATTCTAGCAAGTATTTTTAAACTAAATAATTCTTATCTGTAGAATATAAATTGTGATCATTCTTAAAAATTGCATTTTATATCTGTCAGATCTGACAGATATGCTTGTCGTGAAAAATCCGAATAATTCAAACATGTATCGAAATAGATCTACAATTCTACTCTCTCCTTGCAATCCAGTTAAAACGCTAAGAGAGGCTCACGACATATGTCACTTTGACCAACAAACTTCACGAAGGGATTGTTATCCGAGATCTGTTGCTGCTGATGTGCGTTTTGAGTTAACTCACAGACTAGACTCATGACAGTTTACGCACCAAAGATCAAAACGTTGCATCTCACTGAGATCATGCTGAAAGTCAGGAAAGATAATCAAATATCAAGTAAATATTTGCTTCTAAAACTTTGGCCTACATCATTTACTTGGTTTGAAACATTGATTTTATTTCGAATAAATTTTAGGAATATTACACATCTGCATTGCTTTGAGATTCAAAAAGTCAGTAGAGCAACATGGTATGATTCAGAAATACAGATTTTGAAGACTGAATGTTTTTAGATAGCTTTAATTGCATTTGAAGTAGAGGTATTAAAAAGGAGCATTTAACATACTTAAAGTTTAACCAGAAAATGATACTAATATATGTCATATTTAAAACCTCTCGACAATTCTTTTTACAAAGTGACCTCTCATATAATTGTCACACTGACAGTCGAGGTTTTTTTTCAAAATAACACAAGATTGACAATGCTGACATATCTGTCAACTTTGTACATTAATTTGGAGGGGATTGTCAGTTATGTATGGGATACATCCATTTTCTTTTTTGAAATCTTAAATCAGAAAATTGCAGGCTTTATTACCGCCCGCGTACGCAGTACGACGGGAAGGTAATATTTTCAGTTTGTCTGTCTGTCCACCGAGGGGAGTACTCAGCGAGGAGAGGGGGTACTCAGCCAATGGGGGGTATTCAGCCGAGGGGAGGTACTCAGCTGGAGGAGTACTCAGCCGAGGGAAGGTACTCAGCTGAGTAACTCCCCCATAGAAGTCAGTTGAGTACCCCCCGTACAAGTCAGCTGAGTACCCCCCCCACACCCAGTACAAGTCAGTTGAGTAACCCCCCCCCCCATAAAAGTCAGCTGAGTACCCTCCCTCCCCTGTACAAGTCGGGATTGGACAGCATAGCGAACACTTGCTACACGGAGGGCGGTATGCCTCTTGTGTTCACTCAGGAGGACTTTCTTATTTTTTTTTAAATGTTTCGTGTCTGTGATTAAAGATAAAATAATTGGGGGTTGACAGATATGTCAATTTTGTGTTATGGTTATTTACGAAAAAACTAGAATGAGAGACTACTTATCACGATTTCATGCAAAACAATTAGCCAGGTTTTTCGGTGCAAGGAACAATTAAGCTATTTTCGGACAGCATGGTTTTTCCACGAAACCTGCACCGTCCCACTTACGGTGCAGCCATTCGCATACACATCTTGCACATCTAGGGTGAGAACCCCACTAGGATCTCACCAGATGGGCGGCCAATGGCCTCAGTTGTAGCCAGAGCCAATCAGCTTAACGTACCCTAAGTACTTAAGCTGATGCAAACACGATCACG
>JBCAUG010128674.1:0-21049 GCA_038406175.1 Haplosyllis leylae | reverse complement strand
AAGTACAGTTATGAACACAGGAAACGTAATCTATTTTTAGACTATCACTACATCTGCAGTGTTTGGGCACTGTGAGTTAATGTAAATTGAGAGACATTCTTTGTGGCAAAGGAAGTGAGGGCTATAAATTCCACTGCTGGCACTGAGCGCGATTGTGAAAAATCCGATATTTCGGAATTGGGCACGAGAAGAGTTAAAAATACCCAACGCAGTACACTTGAGTCCCACTTACAGCAAGTGAAAAGATGGAAAGGAAATTGCTACTTGTGATCGAACATTTTTTACATTGCTGTCAGTGATTAAATGTTGGCTGAAAGAAACTGCTCGTTCAACCTGAAAAGTGGCACCCAGTATTGAACCCTCATTGCTGTTTTTTGGTCAAAATGTGAGGTGTTTGGCAAAAAGAATAGCAGGCCTTAATTGAACTGGTCATCAAGTTTGTGGTGGAAATTACCGGAGAAGAATGTGGTCGTTAGTTAGAAATTCACAAGTGCGTATGTGCATTTCTTTTTCTCCGTTTTGTGTAAGATTATTGTTTTGAAAAGATGTGTGAATTCCTTCAATAACGTGCAGACAACACTGACGTCGCTGTCCGGCACAGTGAAACAACAAATGAAGTGTGTGTTAACAGAGAGAAGTTTTCTCCTTCACAAAACCGAGAATGTTTTTCATCAGATCCTTTGTGTTTTATTTTCAGATTGAAGTCTTCCATTACAAATCCTGCTTATTTCTCCGACCCACAATCTGTCGCTTCCACCGGGCAATTTGGTAAGTAACAAGAAGGAACCTCATTCGTAAGCCCACCTTAAATTACGTGGGAAAACTACTGTGTAATCTCTGCGTTGTGATCTGCACACCATTATACGGTCACCTCCCTCTATATTGCAATGTATTTACACTATGTTTGATGGCACTTGTCCTCTGAACCAGTATGTTTGAGAGTTGTGCAGAGTTCTCGCCACAATAATCCCGTTGATTTGTTTATATTTTATGTTTTACCAGGAGACCGTTACACCAGAAGTATTGCTAACGAAGCGCTTGCCAAAATGATGACGATAGAGAAATGTGAAATTACCATTAAAAACCCGCTGTTTGGTTCGGGACTACCCT
Source organism: Haplosyllis leylae (assembly GCA_038406175.1). NCBI lineage: Eukaryota > Metazoa > Annelida > Polychaeta > Phyllodocida > Syllidae > Haplosyllis > Haplosyllis leylae. The sequence continues at coordinate 19,939 of JBCAUG010128674.1, read as the reverse complement.
TCAAGCCAAAGGTGTGTACTATTCCGTCAAAACCCTGCTGTTTAGTTCGGGACTAGGCTTCAAACCAAAGCTGAATACTCTTACTACACACTGATAACCATCAAAAGCCCATATTTCCGCATTTAGGTAAAGTGAATTTTTGCGCACTATGATACAATGGAACCTACCTTTGGCGGTTACACTATTAGGTAGTGATCTCCCTTTATCGGCCACGCCCCATTAATATCTATAATAATTACCTTCTTTGGGTGGTTATGTGCTTAAAGTCTTGAAAAAAACTTTATAAAGGGAAATATACTCCACAAAATACATGTGTTGCATATGATCTTCCATTATGAACCAACGTAAAAAGTGATATCGTGTGCAAGTTATAGTTTACTACATCTCTAATTTGCAGGTTGAAGCGTACACGCTAAACCCTTTCTGGGGAGTCGAGCCAGATTACAGTAAAATCAGCATCGGCCGCTCCAACACACAGGACAAATCTGAGCATGTGTAAGTATAGTAGAACCTCTTTTTGCGGTCAGTTACTTGACAAGATAAATCTGATCATGTTTAATTGCTGCAGTAGTTCCTCTCTTCTGTGGTCATGTAGTTCACAAGATAAATCTCGACATATGTAATACTACAGTGGAAAGCCTCTTTTACGGTCAGTTAGTTGACAAGCTATGGCCTTGGGCCTTATTTACACCAAACGTCTGCGTCTGTGACTGCGACGCGGTACTTTTCTGGTCGCTTGATGTAAATTGTGTCATAGAAATACATTTCTTAGCTACGTTGCAGTGACAATCACAGACATTTGGTGTGAATGCATTCTCACTATTTAACTGCATGTAACTGAACGCCATTACTCGTTTTTCAGAGGACCAAACTGGGTGGAGGAGTTCCCGCTGCACAAAGCCGCGTACGAGGGGAACACGAAGGAGGTGAAGGAGCTGGTGCAGAAGGGTTACTCCGTCACCAAGAAGGACAAGGATTCCTGGGCACCCATACACTACGCCGCCTGGTTAGGATCCATTCATAACGATCGAAAGCGAAAAGATCAAAAGGATAAAGAAAATTTCGCTTTCGATCAGCGCAAATGGACCATCTCATTGATTCATTCTCACGCACAAGAACAAATGCCAAAACGACGTCGTTTTATGTTGTTGTTTCAAGAAAATTCAATGTGCAATTCATATTGAGTTGCAACAGTAATCAAAGAAAATATTCGTTTTTGGTCAGTATGAATGCACACCATGGGTTCCTTCCCACTCAGCAATTGAGAAGTAGGGCTCCTAGTAACTTTACCGCCATACCGCCTACTAATCGAAATAGCAAATTGTTTTTGTTTTGCAAAACTGTTCAGGTCATCAGGTTAGTGAGCGATGTTTTTACGGGTGGGAAACACGCCGAACAATCGTCCAAAATCGAATTTATATCGGTTGGGAGCGAGAATAAGGGAGCATTTGAGGAGGCTGTTTTATGCAACGTAATTACGCCACCTGGCAACACTATGTTGAGACGAGAAAGACGTTGTATTACGGCGGGATTTTTCATAGCTCGCTAGAGTTAACTTCATCATCGAATTAAGGGGTCTGAGAGATTTGGAATGGGTTGTCATTGCATTTATTATGATAAGTAGACCTACAGTAATTGGTGGATATTTGTTTACATTGTACGTTTTACATTACATACGCTTTTCCCTTGTAGGTACGGGCACCTCGAAGCGATTACCGTGCTTCTGAACGAGGGTGAGTGCTCCCCGAACATCACGACGGACACGGGGTCTTCCCCACTCCACTTCGCGGCCTCAAACGGTCACCCGTACGTGGTGGAGCTGCTCCTCAACCACCCGGACATCGACGTGGTAAGTATCCTTAAGGCCCTGTTCACAACCTGGGAGCATGATCGTTTGTGATATCACTATGAAATGGGTCGTTGATAGAAATCCAGACCGACGGTAAAGGTCCATTCAGAGAAAGCGAAACTTTTTTTTCCTCATTTTTCTTACAGATATCGGTACAGTGCCATTGAAATCTATTGTGACCTAAGATTTCTTTTAACCATCTTTGTCAGTTCGAAAAAACCCACCACAGTAATGGCTTATTCACACTGCACAGGAAGGGGACTAGGACAGATACAGGGAATGGGACTGAGAATAATGGGTACAAATATATTATACAGAAATGTTCACACTGATTTGAGACAGGGAAAAGAACCAGAACCCATTTTTCCTATTGTGCTGGTCCCATTCCTTGTTCCTGTCCCGGTCCAGTTCCCATGTAGTGTGAATAAGCCACAAACGAATATGAATTCAGAGAAATGTGAATGGACCCTTGCAAATAACGACAGGATGCGCAAATGCCAGTGAATGATTTAATGGTGGCTCGGGAGCTAGTCACATTGTTTCCGGATTCCGAATTTTGTCTTCTTATTTATTTTTTTGGGGGGGGGGGATTACGGCACCCTAGAAAAAATAGTATTTCTTTGAACCATTTGAATATTTTTCTATTCCATAGCTTGAACACAAAATGTTTATTTTTATTTTTAAACACATTTACGTTTTTAGCAATTGAAAAACAGGTGCGGTCAAACGGCGGTTCATTTCAGTCAGAACATGACGAAGCAGAACTACAAACGCATCACCCAGCAACTGCGCAAAGCCAGAGATCATGTAAATCCACTGTCCGCAGTCGTCATCTCGCATGCCGTGTGATTTAGACTTATGTTCCGCCTGACAAAATATGATCAAAAGACAATATAAGAGTACTGGTCCCAGGTATGAGACTGCGACGGCCGTCTTTGAAAATAAAGACGACAATTTAAGTGGAACTTTTTGGGTGGTCGCAAAATTTTACCAAGAAAAATTGTACCAAAATGTGAAGACAGCAACCATTGAAGAGGCCACCCAAACGTTAGTTCGGGATTACACGGCAGGCGTTTTAATTTACGAAACATGTACTTTGCACAATGCTTGACATTAACATGTATATTAACCAGGGAGAAATGTGCGCTTTAAGTGTTCGGCCGCCTCTTATTTTCTTTCGCTCTTGGATTCTAGTTGCAAATATATGTGGAGAATTTTATATTTTGATCAGGCAGATTTCTGACAGAATCTCTTGTCGCAAAAACACTTGAGTGCACAGACATTGTGTGACGTTTTTATGTCGCGTTCAAACATTTAATCGCAATTTAGTACATAACCCAAGGATTGCTGTTGCAGAGATTTGACACACTCACAGCTGGAGAACTATCCACATTGTCGCCACAAATTCGAAAACAGTAGAACCTCATTTCAGCAGTCGGAAATTTTTGATAGCATTCGGAAATTAAACTGTCATTTCATTTTCAGGTTTTCCAAACCACTTAAATTTCACATTACCAGGCACGTCTCTCCTTCTGTCAATTTCACATTAGGCTCAAAAAGAATAGGAAACTAAATAGAAAAACAATTTCGGACATATTAGTCAAAAGCATGAACTCGTGAATACTTTCTTGTATTGAGCCTGATGTGCTGTACGTACACTTTATTTCTATTCGGTGGGAGTTTCTTACAGGGTCATTGGACCCTTCACCAGCAGGCTGCAGTTTTACCTCTTTTGAACGGAAACCTAAATTTATGAGCATATCAATTACCCCTTCCCTCCAAAAAACCCCAAAAATCTGTACGTATCGGGGAGGTGTCCGCAAACAAACTGTCTTTTCAAAAGAGGTATGAATGAAAATACATGTCTAATCAAATACATATTGTGTCGCTTCTCTAATACCTTCTGGTGACGGGTGTACATGTATTGTAGAGTGCACTAGATAGACATGATAAAACCGCACTACAGCTCTGTGAGAAGGTTGAGAAGCCTGAGTGGAAGGCGGTGCACAAATTACTCCGCCGCGCCATGAATCGACCTGTGAGTAAACCTCCTACGGTACATCATCCAATATACGACCGCCATAAACACCCTTCAGTGTACGACCAGTATAAGCACCATCGAATTCACAGCCACCACAAACGTCTACGAATTTACCTCCAACGGTATTCCCCTCCAGCATCAAGACCCTTGAATTCACGGCCATCGTAAAAATTCTTGAATTCACGACCACCTTAAACTCTTTTGGAATCACATCGAGCAGATCCTCTAATGTTAGACAAACAGCAACAACGCTCGAATTCACGTCAAGACCCTTGAATTCACCGAATTCAGTGCCACCATCAAGACCGACCCTCTAATTTACCTCCTTCAAGACCCTTGAATTCACAGCCAGAATGAAGACCCTACATTTTGTGGCCACCATAAGACGCTTCAATTTATGACCATGAAAAGAGACATCATAAAGTCGAGGCTTTATTCAAATAAATTATGAGCCTAAATCCTGCCAAATATTTTGTGAATTTGCCAAATTGGAATCATTCAGGGAGTGGGGAGGATGATATTGTATTTGTAGAAATTCAGTTGTCGACTGACAGGAAAAGGTACTACGAATTTTCAGCAATTGAATGGGACATTTACAGGGCAACTTTTCTAACCATGTTTACGCTTACTAACCTGGTGATTGTTAAAAAATAACCTTAAATGATGCGGAAAGCAATGGCTTCAAAGAAAGGAACAAAAAAATGAAACCGAAAAAACCTTTTCACATAAATCTTTTGAAGTTTTCCCAGCTTACGATTATAACATTTGTTTAACAGTTTGATGGTTTGTTTCAGTCACCGAAGATCCAGGTTTGGTTGATGGACGGAACCTATCGAATGTTGAACCTGGTTTCCGGCGCAAACACGACCGTGCAACAACTTCACGCACAGATGGTTACTGTTAGTATGCCTCCTGTCAGCTATCATCTGAATTTTTTTAAATCCTTTTTGTGGGGCTGATCATACTTCTGTTTTGGACTTCTGGTAATCTCCAATATGTGTGTTTCGTTGCTTGTGTGCAATGGATTCCTCAGGTTCGTCTTTAGTACGGCATCTGCTGACCTCTTAACGGACTAGTTTTCGATGCATTTACTTTTTCAAGGATTGTTTGGATTCGAACTTGGTATTGAGTGTGCTATACAGTGTGATGAACCTTCAATTTTATTCACAATAAACACCGAATTCACAACATTATGTGCGTAATAACAATCTTTTTATGGCCAAAAGCCATTTAAATATATTTTCAGAAACGCTAGCCTAGAAATGGCAAGAAAAGATTGAAAAATGTTGGTTTATTGAAAAGGTTTTTCCATGTATATTTAAATACCAAATAGATGGTCAAGTTCTAATGCTACTGAAAGATTAACCTTGTTAATGTATTTCTCTGTTTTATTTCAGGAGCTAAATCTGGACGAATCTTGTTCACATTTATTCACCATCTGGATCTGTTCCAGGAACCTCCGTAAGTTCACGATTCATTTATTTTAAGATTTTATCGACAATAATGGAATTCTTGTACAAGATTTTTCAGCCGTAAAACCCTGTGGCTGACTGTCTAAAATTTCGGTACCTGACCATTACAGTAATAATCAGAGGCCTTTCAGACCAGTAAATAAAATGATAGGGGCGTATCACTGTGATTGTAATCAGAAACAAACTGCACACTATGTAGAAACAAAGATCTGGAAAATTCACTTTATATCTTTTCAGATCCTGTTGTTGGTATCTTTTTTTGAAAAGTTTTATTTGTCGTCATGTTGTACTGGAAAAATGTGATGGCATACCTCCATTAGTCAATCAGCATAAAGTGTGACAGGTGGACAGAGAGAGGGACAATCATACAGAGTATTATCCCTTTAGTCTTACAGATTGTTTTCTTCCTCGGCAGAATTGCAGTTGAAATCCGAACATAAGCCGATCCAGCACCTGAACGACTGGAAGCGGAAGATCGTGGGTTTGCTGACCGACTCAGACCCTTCCCGCGAGGATCCGCAAATCTTCTGGAGACGCGACGCCATCCTTAGCATCGCCGAGGAGAAAGACGTACGCCATTCAGGGTTTTTGGGGTTCGGGGAGGGTGATTGTGATCTTTTCACTGATACCCTGTGTTGAGGGTTTCACATACGATAGTGTATGGCTTCAGTTCGCTGCACACGTTGGTGGAGTCACTTTAAAGATCACAAATCATAAGTATCTGGCCAATTTGATTGGTCTGAAGGCTTATTTACCCCAAGGTTTTCTTTCTCTTGTTCTACCACAAACCTAGTTACCCTAGCGTTTTGGTACAGGAGACTATTGCACACATTATGATAACTACCATTTGGGACAAATTCAAATTGTCAGTATTATTTTTTACTGTTTTTGAAACTTATCTAGCAAATTAAAGTGCTATTTATAATATTGTCTTTGTACATTTCATAGATTGAGGACCCGATGGCGATCAACTTGCTGTTCCACGAGGCCTATCACAACTACATCCGGTCGCTCTACCCATGCGCAGACCAGGACGCCGTTATTATGGCGGGTATCCTGATGCAGCTCAACCAGGGAGACTACGACCAACGAAAAACTAAAACCTTCTTCCAGGCGTAAGTTTTTCATAGCATTTTGAAATACAGGAATCCTTGTGTTTATGGCTACTGTACTGGGAATTCACCTAATTTTACAGACAAAATTTCGGTAAATCCTTTGGAATGTCGGCAAATATTCAATATTTAAAGATACACAAATTTACCATGAAAGACATCTTCCACTGAAAAGGAATTGTCTGCATTCCTGGTCTGTATTGTTCTGTGTATCAACGTTAAAAGCTTACTGCTAAAATCCAGACATTATGTTACTTTCATATTAGCTTTGTCGTATCTTAAATTCGTCAGAGAGAATGCGCTATCTACTCTGGTACCGATCAACAAGCGGCGCAACAAGGCAGTCAACTGGTCGTCTAAGATACAGCTCCAGTACAAGACGTACAGCCAGTCCATGCAGAACAAGGACAGGTCCCCGCAGGTAAGAGACACCAACTTCGGATTTGTCCACCCCAGGCGATTGCGAATGTGAAAGGGACGTTCCAAACTACCAATTTTTTAAATGGAGAGTTTGCCCATTTGTTACGATGTCGCTAACAATGTTGACTTTGCAAAGTCGCCATCACGCAGTGTCAACGGACCGGACCCTTAAGCCTCGTTCACACGAATCGTCAAAGTAACCGTTGTTTTAGTGTACCGTTTGAAATTGGGTTCAATACAGTCCTATGGTACTGTTTACATTAAAGTTAAAAAGATCAAAGATTAAACTAAAAAGTCTGGTGATAGTCCCAGTGAGGTCCATTATTCTTTTAATTGGGCAAAAATTATTGCAGACTAGTTGCCCGTAAAAAGAGAGGTTGTGTTGTATATTCAGTAGCTAAACAGCTTCTAAATTTATGTACCTCTTATATATCTTTTGAAAAAAAACTGGAATTATACTAAAAAGGATACTAACAATGTAATATGTATTACATGACAAAGACAGTTTATTCAATCAAAATAGAAATCTTGACACACTTCCCAGCCAAAAATTCATGTCAATATTCATTCACGCTCTTTTCATACTTTAAATATATGACACAGTGGAACTTCCTTCAGATGGTCACTTTCACAGCCAAAAAAATGCTATTTTGTTCGGATTATTGGTCATACCCTTTTTCGACCTAAAATAGGTGACAGTGCAAAGGAAGTAACTGGTTTACTGTACAATACGCGTACTAGAAATTATACGTTGTAATGAAAGACATTGGTAACAGTTTCTCTTAACCGGTGAAATCAACAGTCAATTCGTTTCACACGCAATCCTTTTAATGTTTTGTGTTCAGAGCAGAGAATTTGTTTCCTCATTGCTATGGCAGCTATAGTGAAACACCTGTTTTTTAATTTCTCGTAAAATAGATGGTCTTTCATGTCGTGCATGATGGGAGTCGCTGCGCACAAACAAGCAAGAAAACTGTTTTTTCCTAACGCGCTAAAAATATCCAAGAACTAGATCTATTTCCAAGTCACTCTGATTTTGGAGAAATTTGTTCGCCTTAGTAATCCATGTTTGAATTCAACAGATGGCCAATGACCACCATTTGGGTCTGCAAAAATATTGTCACAGAATCAGGTGTAAACGCATCATATTATTGGGTCCAGATAGGTTCTAAGGAAATCCAGTTTAAATTAAATGGCCGGAAGTGATAGTTGTGAATTGAAGGTAAACAATATCATCGTCATGCAACACAAAGTTGTTTTTCACACATCTGAAGTTTTTCCCTCGAACAACTCATGTTCACAAGTGTAATTCATACAGTGTGGAGGATGAACGGGCTGTCTGCAAAAACATTATGAGCAAGAAAGCTATTGGGAGTTTTGTTGAAGACAACTTGAACTGACAATTATGTTACCATCTCGCGAAACTTGAAAGGGCATTTTTTTCATGTGGAAACAGATATTTAATAATTTTATGAAACCACATTCTGATTAAACTCTCGCAAAAATATCACAATCTCCGAAAGACTAGTACATTAATTATACATACATTTGGATAGTAACTAAGTGAACCTATCTCGGCAGACAATGTAGAGCATGAGACCATTTGTAAAAAAAAAAGTTGAAAAACTTTGATTTTGAATTTGAAAATTGATCAAAGAAATGATCAGCAGGAAAAACAAAATTTTAATTTTATCAGCATATTTTAAATCAAACACAAAATGCGTGTCTATTTTTTATAGAAATTCCATGTCTGCCCTTGAATCTGATAACTTCAGTTCATAATTTGGATTGTACATTTTCACACCTGACGGCACTGATATTCACATATTATTGTTACGCATCAGTATGTGCGTATTTAAGTAGAATGACGAACCCTTGGTTCTATACTGTAAGTCCATTGAGCAATTATCAGGCAAAATTACACACAAAATTTAAAAAAGTGAAAACAGCAAAAAGGGGAGGACAAATATTTGAAGTTGTGCTGAACACAGAAGACTTGTAACCCATGCAATATTGTGTGTACGCGCTTGGTCACTTTAGAAAGGTGGCCGCATCTTGCAGGGGCGCTGCCACTAGTTAGCCTCGTTCCTGTTGGTTTTTGATAAAGTTTATGGGTCGGATCTTCATCTCGACGTGACGCAGGGATTTGTGGGAATCCTCCTTCCAGTGGAACCAAACCACACCTTGGCAGTGAAAGAAAACATAGAGCGAAAATATAGTGGTTAATTTTGATCAGCAATTGATTCCACATTGGAAAGAAACATAAAACAATTATTTTGTTAGTTTCAGAGTACGGGATCAATTAGTGAGTGCGAATCTAAATGAGACAATCAAGACATTCCATGTTTCTTGACCAATTCTTGCTCAATTATAGGATCCGTCATATGATCATTTTTAGAATGAACCATGGAAGCCATGCGAATCGGGGATTCACCCTGGCTAGGGAGATGTCTAAAACAAGGGTATTGGTGGTCTCACAAAAAGGACTTTGGCCTGAATTTCTTTTAAAAAAATTTGAAATTGTACGTGAAATTTGACAGTTTCCAATAAGACAAACCTGTTTTGTCATTCTTTCCGAACTGTCCATTGAGGTTGGAGTCGTAGCAACGGACAAACCACCATCCTCCGTAACCATAGAGCTGAGAGCAGTGTCCGCTGCGGGACTCATCGTTGTCAACGTCCAGCGTAGAGAACGGACTGTTGTCATGGTGACTCAACGAGTCTCCTTAAAACGACAAAAAAACTTTTGTCATAGGGTGTGAAAAGTATTTATTGGTTCACTCTGTTGGATGATCTGTGAAAGTGGCACCTTCGTGCACAGTTGAGTTGAAATCTTAGTTATCAAACAAAGGTGCACATTTGGAACCCTTTTTGTGGATAAACAGCGATAGTTTCACAGGTGTTGAGTTGTAGATTAAAGTGTTCTTTATTCTGCAATCAAACAGTACCAACTCCGCAAAGAAAAGTAAATTTCTCTGCTGGGAAAGTCCGATCAAAAACTAAAACTGCAAAACTTATTCGGCGGAAAAATATCAGAATACCGATATTTTCCGAGTATACTCATACCTACCGATAGTGCCCGAGTGTTGTCCCACGTGTAGACGGTAATTTGAGGCCTCGTTGTCAAGGGAGAAAGAGCTGTAGTGCGCATGCCCCGTATCACCTTTAGCATTCGTCATGTCAATGCGCAACTCATACTCCCCCTGGTGGGTGGTGATCTGATGTAACAACTCGTTTCCTGCGTTGAATTTTGCATATCATTAATTGTACTTAATATTAACCTTTCTACTGAAATTAGCAAGTAGCGCAATATGCAGAATTGGGTATTAGTGGCCAAAAGGAGTTCCACCTCGGTTGGAGATGAGGAATGGCTACGGTCAGAAAAAAAATACATCAAATCATTTTCACTTCCCGTGTCCCACACTTCATGTAGTTGTTTGTCAGTAGGTAAATGAATAACTGCAAGGCTTGACTCTGTTTTAAACGACGAATATACATAACACAGAGGTGACAGGTTATTTAACGCTACGCCTGTCGTCGGCAATGAAGCATATAAGTACGACGTACCAAGCCAGAATTCCCGAGCCACTTTACCGAAGCCTTTTTTGTACGTCTCCCAGTCAACGTCAAACTTCTGCGATCCATCCTGACGTCTCTGTATCATCTACCACACAAAATTATAAAACAGCATAGTTAGGTAAGTTATGCTTGTCATCAGGGGAACCCAGTGCAAACTGTAACAACCCAGTCCATCACTTTTCTCTGTGTGTAGATCACAGAACGTACTCACCAGCCACCCACCCCCCTCTGTGTGTAGATCACAGAACACCTCCACGCCCTCTGCGTCGGCGGCACTCTCTGGGTAGATATTGAACACACCACTCGATCGGAAACCGTCAGTCTGAATGTCTGCACAGTCGCGAGGTTTCTCTGAAGCCAAGAGGAGTATTATTATTACTGAACACGTATGAATTACGAGGGAAGGTAATGTTTTTTACTCGCCTGTGTGCGGGCGCCCACCCCATCCCCCAAAGTCAGGTTGCCTGCTTGGTTCTTCCTTTCTTGCCCTTCCTGGCTGGTAAGGAAGGCGGGCCCATGGCTGTAGGCAGACCTCAGTTGGAGGAGGTGGATGCCCGATGGAACTGAAGCGAGAGGACCAGGGGGTGTAGTGGAATACGGGCATGGGACAGATTCTCAGCTCTTCGTGAGATAGGGACCCGTCACCTCCCGTGGACAGAGAAACACGACAGAAAACATTACCTTCCCTCGTATTACGTACGCTGTCGGTAAAAATTAAGTGGTTAAATTTACGAAATTTCTTTTGGACTAAAGTCCCTAATGAAAATTATCAATGGCACGCCAGTCCGTGTTGGATTGTGGGCCAGATGGGCGAACATGGAACAGTTCTTGACGACGATGCCACGGATGTGTCACGTACTTTTGTTTTTCTGTTTAAACTGTTCGAGTTCCTCGTTCACTACTTGGTTAGTTTCCTTGAGGCGAATGTTTTCAAACTCCAACCTCCTGTTGGTCTTCTCTAATTCACTGAAAAGAAAAGAGCAATCTGACGTCATGCAAACAAATTCCACTTACTGGTTGTCATAGCGACTGTGCCACCGGATTGTTATAACGTCACCAGGCCTTGAAAATTATTTGGACACACAAAGTCGTCAAGCAGGCGTGGCACTCGGAGGCTAATCTCACGATTTTTGTGTGCAAACCAGAGGCAACGTAAGATCCACCAAACCCAGGGCAGACATCGTGAACGGTCCAGAACAGGTGAACTCATCTAACTCTCAGTTACCTGATCTTGTCTTTAAGGATCTGTATTTCTTCCTGCTGCTTAGAGTGTTGTGTCTCCCTCTCCGCCCGTTCTTCGACTTCTCGTAGTTTGTTCTCCAGATCCTGGTTAATTCTCTCGTGATTCTGTATTTGATTGTCTCTGGTTCGAACCATTTCGCGAAGTTCTCGGTTCTTTACTTCGAATTCTTCAACGTCTTCCTGCAAACAAACGTGGGCTACCAAACCTGAATATTGAAATTATTTGTTCAGATGATATCAACCACAGTTGGGTCGAGGGTAATAGAAAGGAAGTGAATATCAGGGATCAGAACATACATTGTGTTTTTCTCTTTCTGTGTCGAAGCTGCTGATTTGTTGGTTTAGATTTGAGATCTGTAGGAGCATTGTGTTAACCATCCAATCAAAAGTCGCATTGTTACAGATCGGTCCGTTCCTATTGTTGTTCGGTTCGACCGAAGACATATCCAACTTCATAGTGGGTTTACATACACAGGCGGCTGCAAGAAATGGTCAATAAGAATGCATTCTGTCCAGGACATTGTAATGTATTTTAAATTACAATGGCAGTGGTAGTTCTTAATGTATAACATCTTCAACCAAGTATACATGCGTCCGAGATTTTGATCCTCAGAGTTACCCATTAATGTACAGCAGCGATTTTTTATGCCTCTCCTTGGGTAGGCGCACCCCCCCCCCCGGGAAATTGTGGATTCGCCATTGCAAATGTGTTACTATTCTGCTGCTGACCATTAACTCAATCTGAATTGAAATTCATTTGACCGTTCAAATGAGGATCACAATCTTATTTAGCAAGAAAATGCATCGAACCTATCAAATGTCAAGGTCACTTTGAAGGTCACACATTGTTTACCTTGCTCTCTGGTGCAGTAAGGTTCGTCCTCTGCGCAACCGCCGAATGCACACGCCATGACGACGTAGATCGCTGAGCGCAACTCCACCATTTTTTTCCACTTTGAGGCTCGAAGACGGAAAAAGGAATCAAAAAATTAAACAAAAATTAAAGGTACAGCTGTGACACCTAGCCGAGGAACACTTGCGGTGATTAGAGGAAGTGACTAATGTCACTCAGGACGTCACTCATTAACCAAAACGACACATCTTGTCAACGCAATGCACTATAGTGCTCGCATGCTGTTTGTCTGTTGTCGTTACGTTAGTTGTTAGCGTTGGCAAACGGACTAAAGAACGAGTGCGTGTATTGGCAACATCTTTCTATTTACTTAGTTAAGTTACAGGGGGAAGAGGACTGGGGTATGTTTAGATTGGCTGAATTAACCTTTGCTTCAATTGGCCTATTGCACACACACGCACGCACACACACAGAGAACACATTGCATAAAGATTCAGTTTTCATTAAATCAATTTGTCTGGACAGTAATTGTTTGGAGACAAGAACGTAAGGTTTATGCTGGTGGAACAAGGAATAGGCAGATTCGTGACTGACTCTTCATTAAATATTGCCAATTTTGCATGGTCAAAAGCAGACCCGGGGTAAGGAGGCCATGTGAAAAAAAAGAGTCGAATTAGAAAGATTGCCGAAGAAGGCTGTCGTATTGATTTCATGTCTGTTGCCCTAACCCTACCCTGCCCCCTCCCCCGAATCACTCCGCACACCAAGTCTAGAATAACATTAGATCCACCATCAACTCTTCAGATGTCAAATGACCGTGAAACAATAAGTACATGTATGTTGGCCTGATTGGCAGCGGAAAAAAACCCTCTTCTGTGACTGAACTAACGATCCCGAGAAATTTAAAATTCTTACCTGTTTTGTTTCGAAATTAAAAGAAACAAAATGGATGCTACATTTGAAACGTGTCCAGCAAAAACTAGTGCAAAGGAGATGAGTCCTTCCGATCTGTCACTCTGTATATGAAGAGTTAGAAAACCAGCCAGGCGTGCGAGCTAACCCTTTAGGTGTGAGATTCCCTGTCTCTTTAATCGGAAGAGTCGAGTTTTTGTGAAATCGTTTTCTAACAGCAATGCCAAATAGCCGCCCCTAATGTGCCCGATGCGCGTTGAAGTGAATCTGATTTGGTGCAGAACAGTGAACATTTTGGAATACTTGAACAGCTTAGAACTCTGATTAGCGTGCAGTTGACTCTTGAGTCTGTCTTTGGTTACATATTTTTAATTTTTTCAAAACGATAAGGGGAATATAGGCTAAGTCTCAACTACTGGCTCCCTCTGAGGTTGGGTCAATCTTTGACTCATAATGCGTGGCAACGAATAACTGGCATGTAAACATGCTACAGGAAAATTAATTAACCCCAGAATGTGTACGAGTAACCAAAGGGAATGTCTGCACTCATTGATGATAAAAAAATGACGAGAAATTTTTTTAAAAAAGTTGTCCCTTCAAAGATATTTGTGTTACGGGAAATTTTGGAGTTTGAACCATTAGAGTTAACCTATTTGGGTATGACTAGGGTACGTCATGCTGCCATCTTTTCTCAGTCTAACATCGTCTGTGTGTTTAGTGTTGAACCCGACAGACCGTAACCACGTACAATCCAGAGAAAAACGTGTACAAGTCGTATGGGAAACAGCATACTGCCCAGAGAGGCACTTGTGTAATCGTGAGGGAAATGACATGTGGTGAAAGTCTGGGGAAACGTTCATGCAAGTTATACGCGAAAATAATGTACGGTCGAAGGAAACACTTGAACAAGACAAAAGAGGGAAATAGCCTAAAATCTGGGAAAACACCAATGCAAGTCACACATGACGCTGATTTTAATGACTATTACGGTAGAAATTGTTTTACTTTGGATTTGTTTCATGTGCTGCAAATTGTAAGCCATATGATTCTCGTCAGTTCAACTAATCTGGCAATGGGTGAATAACCAAGATAATAACGATAAACGTAAATGCATTTCTCTTATTGTGTTTCAGGTCTTTCATCAACACTTCCTGACGTTGTGCTGGAACCTGACGATCTACGGCTCCTCCTTCTTCACCGGCTTCATTCACATCAAGGTTCATGCCTACTGTAGTGATACACACACACGCACGCGCACACGCACACGCACGCGCACACACAAGGTGGAAACAAATGCGACCATTACTTAAAACTGTGATTACACCACAAAAATGTCACGCTCTTCTTTTATGTTACACACAACAAAGTAGTAAATTTCTTTTATTTCAACGTAAAAGAGACAATTTCTTACAGCTCAGCCAAAAGCCGTCCAGTTTTCTTGTCTTTCTATAAACAGCTGGTTTTGAGTTAACTGGTTTGATATTTTGAGCTGCAGATGCTGTCATCTAGTGGTGGTGGTGTTTTAATCTTATTTATTGCACATAATGTATTAGTTGTGATGTGCGATATTTAACCAAAAGTGGAACGCCCCATTAAAAGATCCTCTACTCAAAAACAGACAAAAAAGTGTAGCACTCCGTTTGTAAAAAAATTGATTCATACCCCCAACCACCGCACCCTTTGAAGTTTTTGTTTAGATTTCGTTCATCAGCCACAAAATGCTTTTGCAGTGCTTGACAGCAGCGAACTGATGGAAAATACATGCCGCTTAGGATGTATTTCGCTTCGTATGATGCACTAAGCTTTTAGCCCTATTTTACATTGGATTTTAACTTTCTGGTGTTTTTCAGATTTTACAGCTGCACTTTCTAACTCTCTGCTGGAATCTCACAGTTTACGGCTCTGCGTTTTTTACTGGTTATGTGCAAATACGGGTTGGTAGCTTCATTTACGGATTTAGCATGCTACGGTTTATTATTGGAGGTCGCCTCGTTTTCTACCAGTTTCGGCCAGATCCAGGGGATGGGCCTCCGAGGGAGCTGGGTGTCCCCCCCTCCCCCCACCCATTTACTAATTTTCTGTCCATTAGAACAGAAAGGCACAATGGCGTTTTATGGTACGTAAAACGTCATATTTGAGGCCACTCCACTGTCAAATTCCCCATTGCTAGGTTGTCTTTGTGACTTTCCTCCAAAATAAACCTTTCAATATGTTTGTCAGTTTTTCAATTTACACCATTAACCCAGTCTTTTTTTGTGGATAACCTTTCATCTTTTCAGTAATATGTTTTATATTGAACTTTTGCTTTTAATTTATATGACCAATTTGTGATAAACGTTATCTCACAAAATGTTCATTTTCAAATTTAAAAACAATTCTGCTAAGCTGTTTTTAATTTTTTAATTTCTATGTAATTCGAAATCTTACCATATGATATGTTTTTACACTGGTGTTGCACACAACGTTTTGAATGCCACACACACATACAAACTTCATTCAATTTTTCAATTTCATTTCAATAAGTTGAAAAAATGAAGAAATAATAGAACCATAGTTTAAAACGTATCCTTTTCAGAGTGCAAAGAGCCCAACGCCATTGTACATAGGAGTGAACGACATCGGAATCCACATCATACATAGTCTAAACAAGGTAGGACTACAATTCCCAAATGGTTTATCCGAAAACACGGCTGTTTCGAAATTCCCATTTTTGAGTGGAATTTGCGCAATGTTAAAATAAGCGGTTAATGTGAAGAAATGGTTATACTTGTTAATTCAAAATATTTCAAAGCGTTTATTCGAAGAAAATTGGTGTTCAATCTGCATTTTGACTGTGCAAGATCCTTTGATATTTACTTTGCACTTCTGACAGAATATGTACACTGCAGTTTTTGGCTTTAAACAGTTATTTTTTTAAACGTGTGATGTAGTACATTATAATATCCAGACTTAGAAACCATTTATACTGTGCGAACGCAAAAGCGAAATTTTTCTTTGATCGTTTCCACTGTCGATACGAACAGTGAAGCGACGTCGATTTTCGCTTACGTTTTGTGTAACCGGACCTTTAAGTGAACAGCTACCATCGGTACAAAACGTGCTGTGTGCAAATCTCACAAACAACGGGACACCCTGATTAAAGATCGGATAATCCTTCCATTGTCGAGTAGATCACAAACTTTTGACTAAAGTTTTATAAGGTCCTGTTTTTGTTGTTTTTTTTTAATTTTGGTAAATTATTACTTGCACCAACTACTCGATATTAAAATTTTACTATTCTGAAAAAAGTTAGATGTATCAAAATTTTAAGTACACATTAATATATTTCCAAGATGGTTGGATCTATTAACTATTAGAAATGCTTGTGCACCATCAGCTGGAAAAGTAATGGTTCCTTCCAAACAAGTTCTCCGTGAATTTGTTTTATGCTCACTGCTTTCACTGGATGTGAACACTGCTACAGACAAGATCTAATTGGACACATAACCAAAATGTTGAAAGCTAATTCCTAAACGGGGTAGCACTTTGTTTTTCTGGCACCGGAGTCTTTCTCGGCCATTTTCTATCGCTCATGCAGAATTTTGAGATCTGATGGAATATCTTGCGAAATATTCTGATCAAGAGTCGGGTGATCTAAAACAGAACTTTTACTTTATTCTTTTCTTTCAGTCATTGATGCAGAGTTTTAACTACGCAGACATCACGTGGGAGCACAAACACGACCGTCCAGTCCTCGACATCAAACTGAGGGAATCCCCTAAAGGGGGCATGTCCATAGTCACTCGACAGGTACGCATGCTGCTCAATATCTGTTAAGCAGGTGTGGCACTAGAGATGAATGAAATTGTCCTGGTTTAAAAACTATAAACTGGTTGCTATTGGCAACGGACAACTTTCACAAGTCGCAATGACATTTGACAAGTATTCTTATTCGGTCATGAACAGATTGAATTCTTATTCAGGTAAAATGAAGACAATGCAAAATCTTTTTTTCTGTTAATGGAATATACTACAACTGGTCACAAAGCTAAAATGAATAAGATATTTTAAGTTTAGCTCCATAAATTTCCAAGTAGCATGTGAAATCATTTATTCCCCAAAGGTTCACCTCTTCTTTCAGCACGGGCTAATTAACTATTTAATGACAAAACTGGCCCATATCCACTCTCCCGAAAGTAGTTCCACCTATTCGAGTTCCTCCGCCAGTGGAAGTGGTAGTCAGGGCGCGTTTGATTCTAGTAACCGAAGAGGTTTCGGAACAGGCAGCAACCGACCGGTTCGAGAGAGTCGGGATCGAAGTTCGAACCGCGGCGACAAACGAGCAAAGATCATTTGAGCGTTTGTGTTTGTTGTCGAACATTGACCGACTAATCAGGTACTTCGTATCACAAGAAATACTCCAATCAGAATGTATGTTCTTGTGGAAGTTTCAGAATGTAGCCATCCATCCCATGCATCTCTATCTGTTTTTGTCTCCTTAACGTAAACAATATCGTAGAAAGTTACAGTAAAGGTACGTTTACACTGAGCGATTATTCTGTGACGACGATGTCGCTTCTAGATGGGTTCTTTGGAATCAGCGACAGAGATCAAAGGCAAATTTCGCGTTCTTTTTTTCTCAGTGTAAATGGGCCTAACAATGTTTATTATTATTATTAGTCATATTAACAGCTACCACCAAGCTACCTTTCAAAAACTACTTAATACACTGTAACGTATTTTATTAGGTTTTTCTATTTTGTGCGACAACATGCATAAATTTCTGATTTTATGGCTTAATCTTGTGGACAGTAATGAACGTTTGCTATTCCTAACCCCTGCATGCATTTACTGTCGAAGTCTCTTTTTTCTGTGCGTACCCATTTCAAATCGGTGGCGGATTCAGGATAATTTAGAACAAGGGGTGTCAAACTAATTTTGACCAACAGTAACTTTAGCGAAACACCTCATGAAAAAGAAAAAGAATTTGGGACAGATTGAGCGTGGGTGCGTCCCCACCATTCTTCCACCCCCCCCCCCGCCAAACAAATAACGCAAAAGAAACGCCAATGTTTTTACAGTCTTGGAAGTGTTGTGGATCTTTTCGTTCCTCTTACCAAAAATTTTGCATTTGGGAAGAACGTTTATCCACGGGTTCTTTTTAGAGTTGATTCAGTTGAAGCGGAGTGTCTATCGAATAAATCATTTTCCTTTCAATAGGATAACAAACAAGTTTCAAGTTTTGTCTGTTAGTTTGTTATCAACGTTTTCAAGTTCAGTTCATTTCAATTGCACACTTATAACATAGAAAATGTAACACACCCAACCGACTTGTCCAATTCTTTAAGTACTACCGCAAGATGCTATGGTTCACTGATCGTTCAGGTTTTGGGCAGAGCTCTACATTGCTATTGGCTTGCACGAGTTGAGGGGATGCGATTGAGAGAAGGGTTTTATTAGGGGGAAATTTTTGATTGTACGAAACACGGGTTCACTACAGAAGTTAACTATGCGTTTGGCAAGGATCAAATGCCCTGAAACCTCTTGTCTGATTGGAGTATTTTATCTTTTGCATGCCACTGTGAATTCCGTATGTGCTCCTTCTAGTTGTGTTTTAGACCTAAGTTTTCTTGTGTGATATTTAGATCCTTTTAGACCACTCGTGCATGTCACAGCGTCACCATTGAAAACTTCCCAATATTGTTTTCTCACTAAATTAAATCGTCATTTCACGTTAAAATTAACGCGCAAAACCCACATTTAGTAGATGAAGTACTCAGTAAAATAATTTTTCAAGTGGCTGGAAAAGACTTGTGTTAAGTACCGTGTTACATAGAAACAAGAGTTTTTCAAAAATTATTTGCTTGCCAAAATTGTCAAATGAGTAGAATCAGATGGTTTGGAAATGAATCACTGATTTCCTTGTTTCAAAGTGAAAATTGAAGGGGCACCTTTAGTGTCAATCGAGTTTTTCACGATAGGCAAATCTGACAGACCTGTCAGATCTGACAGAAATAAGAAGTAATTTGTAAGAATAATTACAATTTAGAATTTAAATGTAATTGACACAAACAACAGCAAAGAGTAGAAATCCACTCAAAAAATCTGTCAGAAATGTGTATCGTGAAAAACTAGAGTGTCACATTCAGTAGCACCAGATAAAATATCAAGGAGTGAACAATTTCGCTAGGTGACTCGTCACCTCATGTGAATCTCACCTCAAGTGAATCTCACTTCGCGTGAATCTCACCTCACTTGAATCTCACCTTGCATGAATGAATCTCACCTTGCATGAGTGAATCTCACCTTGTGTGAGTGAATCTCACCTCATGTAAATCTCACCTCACATGAATCTCACCTCGCGTGAGTGAATCTCACCTTGCATAAATCTCACCTCGTGTGAGTGAATCTCACCTCGCATGAGTGAGTCTCACCTCGCGTGAATGCCCCCGACCCCCCCCTGCCTCCCCCCACACTGCT
>JBCAUG010128673.1:0-37154 GCA_038406175.1 Haplosyllis leylae | reverse complement strand
CAAGACTTGGTTGAAACTTCGAATTAAGTGGAACTTCGAATTAACCGTGTTCGATTTAGCCGTGCCCGACCTGTACAAGAAAAGTTTTACTGAAAAACTAAGTAACTAAGTACTTTCTCATTTAAATACGATGTAGAACTTATTTGTTTTATTAGACGACATAAGATTGAGTATTTGCAGACACTGAATTATGTATCATTGGACACAGTAATCTGTACTCCACACCTGATCATGGGTCTACTTAGGAGACTTTTTACTCCCAGTACTGCACTACGGAGAGACCATTCGGAAGTCCTTAATCCTTCAAGAGTCAACTTATATTTGACAAACTATGTCTATCTTAATGTGTAGTGACTTTTAAATGTAAGACGTTTTTGGGATATTTCCAGGTTTACTCATATTAAAGAGGACATGAACATACTGTGCGCTTCGTATTCGTACATTTCGGCACTCGTCCCTGCTAATTTGGTTACTATGCAAGGAAAGTTCGACCACCTTTTCATTGGATCTCATATCAGTGTTCACAAAGGGCATAACAAAAGTGGTTCTCTGTATGGATGCTTACTCTTAATAAGATCCCAAAACAAACTAAGATTCAAAATTTTATAAAAAGTGTTCACTTGAGGGCTGGGCGGTAAAGATTGCGCTAGACGTCAGGTGTTTTTGTAGAAAATAATCAATATAGAGGGAAACCCCCTGGAGCTGAAATGTCATGTTCTGTGCAGAGAACCTTCTCAGAAATGGAACATTGTCTCCTTAATCCATACAGTCCTGTCAATACTTCTATTGTAAAGTGATTTCTAAATGCAAGTGATTTCAATTCAAGTTACACTTTCAATGCATCTAAAATCAAGGAGTAGGTAAAATGTTTGGGAGACTCTTACTTGAACAGTTTTCTTGAGTAAAGCAACAGTGAGCCCTCGTATTTGCATTGAAGAAGTGGAAAAAGCTGCTATAAAAATCTCCACTTTTGAAAGAAAAACTCTGATCTATATTCAATGAGTCACCTCCGTTTTGAAGGTGAGTAAATATTATTGTTTGAACAACTGCACAATCAGAAATGGAAATGTTTCTTCTATGGGAAGTAATCTTCCATTTCCATTTTGTATGGAGTTACTAGTTTGACATAAGTAGGTTAGAAATTCCATAAAATCAGGCCATGGTCGAAGTTCCCGTCAAAGTAAACAATACGCTTGCCTTGGTGGACCTAACTCAGCTACCAATTACATTGGATTTTAGGCTCCAGATTTCTTTTTCCTCTTTGAAAAGAACATCACATGCATTTGTGACTGTTTTAAATCCGTTCTCAGACAAGTGTTAGGTATCACTTGGCATTTCAACTTTAAACATGTATTAATTAGTCATCTTTGATGCTCATATTGATCACAGTCTGCAAAGCATCATCATTTCCTGCAGTAAAGATCATTGGGACTGTGCCATGTCAGCAGTCCATTGTCATGCAACAGTGTCTGTTTGATCTACAAAATTTAGTCAATAGTTTCCTTTTTCTTATGTGGAAAATGACACTGTTTTACCAAATAAATATACTCGAATTACTCAATCAATATTAAGTTGTTAGTTTGTGCAATTTTAAGCGCAAGTTAGACAATTCAAGGAATGAAATATTTCACACACTGGCTTGATGCAACTTAAAATATAAACTTTAACCAGCAAACAAATAGTAAAAACAAAATGAAAGGTAGCCAAAAAGATGAGTAGACAAGGGACCAGTGTTGTTTTAAACAAAATAGCAGCACTCCATGGAAAAGAAATTATTTTGGTATTTATACTAAATGCTCATTCGCCGAAGATACCAGTCCTGATTGGATCAGACTCCCCACCATCCAATCTGAATGGTTTACGACTATATTTATTCATAACATCTGCTAACTAATTGATTCCACAACTAACTAAACCCTAATACATAAAAGGAAGATTTTTCCATGGCATCCTCTTGAGACCCATATGTCCCAGACATGAAGGAAAAAGCTCACTATTACGAGTCAACAATAAAAATAATTTCACTTATTATTAAGTGTACTGTTCACAAACAATCTTGGAGTCTTCATGTTAATTTTTTATTTTGCTTACCTTTAAGATATCTATCCTCATTTGGATTTCAGATATAACAAGTAAGCCATCTGGCTTATTGTAAAGCTGTTCAATGTCATTAATGTTGTTTATAAGAAACATCACGACATTTGACAAATCTTACAAAGTCTTGAAGACAATGACATTAATGTCATTTAAAATATTGTCAATTTCACTGTATTTTACTAGAGTAAAGCTACACTACTACTCAGATTCACCTCTGGTGCGACACTTGCTGACTGTATAGAGGTCAGCATAGCAACTGAGCCTTTTTGATCCACTGACTTGCAGACGTGTCCAGTGGTAGAGGTTTGGGGCTCGAACCCACGACCTTATGTATTTTACTACTTCGATGTCAAAGTCTTGCATCCGCTCAAGAACAGCTTTGCTAAAACGGATCTCCAATCAGAAATCGGACCTCAGACTCCAGACTACGGCTCGAAAAACTTAGCCAGAAGGAAAATAGGATGCTATCATGGTTGATATTTAGTGACAATATCTATTTTGTTGATACTCTGATGGTCCTCTTGCCACAATCTCTATGTAAGATAATTGGATTCTTTACTCCTCTTGTGAATTCCTCTGACTATTGCTCACTGCCTTCCCCTTTAGGACCCAATTTCCTGAGCAAAGTGGAAACTACATTTCCCGTTTCCAGGGAAGAATGTGTTACTAGGAGTTCATGCCAGAGTTGTGAATGAAAATTAATGGCTGAAAAGAAGGCTATTACATCGTGGCATGTACATGTCTATTAGATTCCTCGTTGTTCCAATAAATTGATGATTTTCTTCTGTTGTATTTTGGATACATTGTCCGGACAGGTTCCTCAACTCACAGAAAGTCGAAACTTCTAATCCATATTGATCTGTATATCTCTCTGAGTGGTGTGATCGAGAACTTACCGATGAGTCCTTTTGCTAATCATGACTCACAGCATTCCCCATAATGTTGGGTCACCAGTAATCCATGTTGACAGATATTGGACAACTTGTCTGTCAAGAACATACATTTCTAATCACATGTCTTCCAAAAGTCAGAGAAAGTATTCTTCATGTCATGTAGTGCAAGGAACTACACAGTAAGAATAAATAATATGTTGAGATGTGTCTGCACCACCAACTCAGTCCCTGGGCCCAATGGTTAGGATTAATGCTGCATGAGTGAATATCAATGCATAAAACAGAATAGACTTTATTCAGTACCAATGAGGCCTGTGATATATTTGTAAATGTATGCATGATATCTGGGATGCACTGCTGCCTGGTGAAAATGAACACATGGAAACAAGTTTTACCATGAGACGGACATGAATTTGTACTGACACCAATGCTTCACAGTTATTGTTGTATTGAAATTTATAGATTTGGTGCTTTGAATGAGCGGTGCTCCCGCTATCCAAATATTGCAGCCTGGACACTTTTATGGGAATAAATAAATACCACTACGTAAAGCTTGATGATTTTGGGTAAGCTGATGGAACTTTGGTATTGGATTCGAGACCTGTTTTGGTGACAGGCGCCCCCAAAGCACTGGTTAAGCCAGTTCAGTGCCCATGATCATACTGTTTACATAGTCATTCTTTATGTAGATGCCAAATCACATGGCGTGTCCGCAAAGACCATTTAATCTCCATTACTCAAAATTAAGGATGATTAAAATATTTCGTGAACAATTTGTTCCCATTGTTAATGTTCGAATAAATGGAAGTTGAGGCACGAGATCTTGTTCTTTTACATTTTCATCTCTATTGGCAGTCTACAAGTTTTCAAGTCACGAAGTCTTTTCACTGCTTTGAATGGTACACATTTATTGCAAAAAGGGCTCAAATGCTGAATACAGAACTACCAGTGTTGATGCAGATTTGTCTGCAGTTTCTGATTGGGATTGGGGCAGAAGTATTCTAACATTTGTTTTAAACTGAATATCTCATATAGGTTTTCGTTGATTGGGAAAGTCCATACTGAGGTGTAAGAAATATGAAATCTAGAAATGGCAGATTTTTCTTAACCTATTTTCACAGTAGCGGGTGGATGACCCATTTGCCCCATAGATCCTCCTTTGATATTTACACCCTTTTAACTTCCATGTAAAGTCCCTGTGGCATGTTAAGCTTTCCAGCTTGACATATATTTCTGTTGTTAAACACATGACACACAAAAGAACAGAGAAGAAATCCATTCAATATGATTTGTCAGCATAAACCTTCCATATCCAAAGCATTGAAGCAGTCTTAAATCTGATGGGTTGGTTTATCAAATGATTTACAGTCGTGGAGAAGCACCAAAAACTCAGAGTGCTTACAGAAGTGACAGCAGATAGAAACACGCATGTAGTCTGTGTAACTTCTACGACCAGTTGGCTTTTATGTTCAAACAGCTGTTACAAAAGGAAAAGATCAATAACCATAGGCCACTCTATCTCTAAATGTCATGGCAGACTCGCAATCTCACCTAAAGAGTAATTTGGTCTATCAGATCCATTTTACGAGCTTCCATTGCCACAGTATCCACTACGTAGTGACACTTGAGGAAGATAACGATAGGCATCTGATTTTCGTTTTCCTCCTTCCATTTAGCACTCCAACCTGCATTAGTTACTATTAGCCCGTCAATGTCAGTACTTTCTGTTAACTAGTCAACGACGATCAGGCGAATTGCGCACTTGCCTGGCACAAATGTCCATTGTAATTGTACACATTACTTCTCTACAGATGGAATGACAATAGTGATCCAACTCAAATACTCAAAACATTCCAAAAATAAATGTTCAAATTATGTAAAAAATTCCGTGCGAAGCAGATATTTGAAAACTTTTTATCTGTTTGATTTTTAAAATGTCTGAAAGTAAAAAAAACAATAGGCTAAATCAGCAAACGGTGTTTCAGAAATAGACTTCTGAGTAAATTCAGTCACCAATGAAAGTTCTGAGGCTTATGTAACATCAGGCAACTGCCCAGCGTTCAGAAACCAATTTCCTGATCAAAGTGGCAACAACATTTCGTGCTCCATGTAAGAAACTGTTACAATCAAGGCGAAGGAACATGCCGGGGTTGATGATGGAGAAGAAGAGATGACAAGAAAATCGTATAAAGCAATAGAAAATTCTTTGCCAGAAGCGGTAGTATCCCATGCAGGACTTTACAAATTGGGGCTATTGATCACGAAAGGGAATACACGAAGGAAAGGGTAAAATAAAGTCCCAAAAAGTAAGACCAAATTACAGACCACAGCATGGTTGTAGTAGTTGGAGAGTCCGCCTATTTTTAACAAGTCATTTCGTGCAAATCTAAAGTTTGACCGATCATGAAGCAATTAGGCAGTCGTCTACCAAAGTGAAAGATTGGTCCCAACCCACGTGCAAGGTCTCAGAATTGCCCATGAACTGGTCACAACAGTACACAGCTGATCATCAACGGAGATTCCGATTCTTACTTGTTGAGTACAATCACGTTACGCACTAAGAAAGGACACTGTTCCTAAGTCCGCTGTACGGGACGACACCTTATTGTGTGCATGTCTAGCTGAGATCTCAGAAGTGTTTTCTTATCATTGACAGGATCAAACACACATTTGTCATGGCTTTCTCTTTGGTATGGAGTGCTCATTCACATTCTGTGTGAACCCATTATGTTGTTAGGCAACATTTCCTCCTAATTTTCTTGTTGCTGTACTTTTCGAAATCAATTCATCTTCGTGGGGTTCTTCACGGCAGACACTGAAGCCTTCGATTAAACTGATAGAGAAAACGTGTTGTTTCAACACAATGAGCTGCAATGGGCAACTACAAGCGTATTTTGGTGAACTCAAAGTTGGATACAAAAGCCAGAAAACATACATGTGTGCAAAAAAGGACATTTACAAATCACTGTTGTTGCAATTTGGTAATCTTTTCAAGTGAGAGAAATTTTATGTTTCACTTTCACTTCCAGAGAATCCCTAGAAGTTATCCAGTGATCTAGCAAACAGCACATATTATAGTCACGAACACATGTATCCTAATCCAATCTGACAGCCGTTACGTAAAACAGAGAGAATGTTATTTGCGGATGTTACATAGTAGTAAACCAGGGACCACTTCAATCATGCGTCCTGGTGTTGCATGCTAATCGGGTTTTTCACGATACACATTTCTGTCAGATTATCTGACAGATCTCTACAGAGGGAAGAGCAAAAAAATCATCAAAAATTGTCCCCAGTGGAGTTGGAACCCAGGACCTCTGGATCATCACTCCAACGCCTTACAAACTGAGCTGGGGTGGAATCTGTTGGGCAGCAGATTTCTGAAGTGAGTTTTGTTTGCTCCGAGCACCACTTCACATGTTGGACTTTGTTCATTTCTAGAATCAATAGAGCATGACTGCAAGGTAATACAGCATATGATTACCTTAAGAAGGGTATTAATAATACATGAGAGGGAAACTGCATTCTCCCTTAACATAAGGCCATAAATATAAGAAAGCCACACCTGCTGACAGCTTACTGCTAAACAGCCTACTATTATTTAATAACCAATAGAACAGCTTCACAGGGGGTATATAACTCATGCATGAGCCCCACATTAGGGTTCCCACCTAAAACCTTGACAGCTAACACATGACCTAGCTTAAGCAGCAGAGTCCAATAACCGGAGTGCCAACCACACAAATAGCACCATTACTTACTTTATTTTACTGCTGAGTATGGAGAGAGAAGACTTATTAGTTAAAGGACTGAGCTAATGACTTTATAAAGGTCTCAACGATTCACACAGACAGCCAAATAGTGATTTAGCACAGTTGGCAGAGCATTAGCCTCGTGATCCAAAGGTCCTGGGTTCCAGCCCCACAGGTGGCAATTTTTGAAGAAATTTTTTCGCTCTCTCCTGTATGAAGATCTATCAGATAATCTGACAGAAGCGTGTATCGTGAAAAACCTGAATGTCTGTCTATCATAGGTTACAATCAGACATACCATTGATTTTGTAATGTGAAGTCTATCTACTCGTGTGTATACGTGACATCACCAAAGTAAAGTAACTAAGAATGAGTACAAAAAGTTGAGGTAAAACCTACCAAAATAACAAAATATATTTCGCAGCTGGTCGTGAAAAAGGTGGGTTTCTGAAGACGTACGACTGTGGTACACCAAGGTACTTTCTTCTTTCAGAATGCAGATGTTTCGTGAAAAACTAGGTTGTCACGAACACTTATACGTAGATCTGTCCTGAACAGTGGTGTACTTCAGTCAATAGGAGATACATT
Source organism: Haplosyllis leylae (assembly GCA_038406175.1). Taxonomy (NCBI): domain Eukaryota; kingdom Metazoa; phylum Annelida; class Polychaeta; order Phyllodocida; family Syllidae; genus Haplosyllis; species Haplosyllis leylae. The sequence goes on along the minus strand of JBCAUG010128673.1, from coordinate 29,824 downwards.
AAGAAAAGGATCACTCAGCAAATTCGTCTATTTTATAATTTCTGGGTTTTAAAATTTTTCAACGAATGTTCTCAAACAGATATATTGCTCCTGGTCCTTTATAGCACATGCCAATGATATAAGCTTCTGATGATGTAAATTATTTAAGCAAAAGAACCCAACAAACTAAATGTCACTTTTTATCAAGCTTCACAATAGGTTCAACATGGTTTTGTGAGCTACTAAAATGGAGGTATCGATACTGCTTGGAGACAATGATCAATGCATTTCAATGCAAATGTTATGCTTCACTTACTCTGTTGTGAATTGAAATTAAATGATAACTGACATGTTGCAAATGGAAACATGACTTTTTTTAAACTTCAGAATACCTCAGTAACCTCTGAAAACACTCTTTATTGGTTTTACAATTACTCAGGGTTTATGCTTGTTTCTGTTTTAAAGACTGAAACAACCGATACTTTACTCCCACTATGGACCAGTCTGTAAAACTTTGGATGCAGTATAATTCTCTGTCGCCAACACAGTAAGTAAATCTTCCCACCCAGACTATGTGTCACAGGAAAATTTGTAACCTTACTTATTTTTGGCAAATTCTCATCAAGGATCTAAGAGGCATTGCCTCTAGTAGCCTATGATCCTCTAAATTATCCAAAAACCTGTTGGCATCTTCTTGTAAGATGCCTTATTAGCTATTTAGCAACCTGTAAGAGCACTCTGTCAGTACTCAGGCTATGGACTGTATGTTAATGGACATAGAATCTGCATGTCATTGACAATTGCAGTTTCCTGCCACTTTAAACCTTTAAATACTCATGCATACTAGTACTTTTGTCTTTTGACCATGATTTGTTGGGGGCCAAACGTCCATCGTAACTGAACTTACAATGAGCGTAATTGATGTATGTTTGTTGACATCTGAAACTGAACGATTGTGGAAAAAATGAAAGCTTTATCCCATGTTCTTTGCTCCAAGATGAAACTATCACAGAAAGATTTCAACTAAAATGGAACATTTTTCATAAAAATTACACCTGGTCGTTCACTGTGACTTCAGCAATCAGTATAATTGCGTCAGTCTACCACTTGCATGTCAACGTATTGTTTGTTTTATCATCACTGCTGATATCCGAGAGTAACATCAGAAAAAACCATCTTGTGTGTTCCGCCATTTGAAAGCATTTGCAAAATTGGTATCGCTGCCAATGTCATGACACTTAATTTTATCCTGTCTGTCTGGTCTCCAGACTCTGTGCCTTGACTGTTTCTCTCTGGCCTTGTCTCTTCCATCAAGTGGTCTTCTGTGCTATTGGTATAAGTAACTCCACAGAGATCCTTATGTAAGTAATGACCAGATGCTTGTTAAAATATATCAAGTAACAATAGGCGTCTGGAATCCATTACAATCAATAAGTTCATCTACAAAATGATTTCCTGCAAACATAAGAACATTTAAGCCAATACGATTATTTTGTGAAGAATATTACACAGGGCTTTTTCAACTTTTAAAATTGCGCAAATTACTATTTATGCGCACTTACCACACTTGAAAACTTTCTTTCTCTCTGAAGGACGTGGATGATAAGCTGTCTAGAAATGTTTTTAGGATTGAAAATTAGTTCCTTGAAGACAGATTCCAGTGGTTCTGTAAGGGACACAGGGAAGGGACTCCGAATGTAATTGACTGATAACAAACAGACAGGACATTCTTGTACATAAAGGTTGTCATGCAAAGCCTGAGTAAAATACCTTAGTTGTCCCTTTGAATCTGCAGAACCTTCTGTACTTTGAGTTTCTTATCTTTTCGAAAAATGAAAACACATTCAGCTGTATGGACTCCAAAGCAAAAAAAGTATGGTTGTCCATTAAGTAACGATTTATTCTGAAAGAGCTACGTGAACATGATGTCTACATTTAACACAGACCACAATGATTATCTACCTCTTTGTGCTTTGTATCCACAATGTCTTGCTTACACGAGACATCATTTTCTTCGATTTATTTTCATTGAGAAATTTCTTATTTATACCTAAAACTTTGCCAGTATTTTAATTTTTATGTCAGACAACGTTTATTCTGAATGAAATAAAACCATACAACTAACTTTGACAATCTTACTCGGTGAGCTCTTCGAAATTCATCAGGTTCAAGGACAGGTAGACGGATCGATATTAATCTAAATCAATGAAAACCTGTTAATGACAGTCATCTTGTGCAGTGAGACTACTTGGAACTACTTTGAGTAGGACTGGATTGTATCAATTAGGATGCCATGAGATATCAAAGTGTGCCCTTAAAATATCATAAAGATATTATGTGAAGTAATTTGGTTCAGAAGTTACCCATCCTATTAAGGAGGCCTTCTGGATAATAGATAATTAACTCGGTATAAATCACAACTGGCTTATTCAGAAGAAGTACCTGAATGTAGCCTCCTTGAGTTAATCTGAAGTTATATTGTCTGCACTGGAAGAGTATCCCATGCTGCTGGGCACGATCATGGCCAGGAGTCAATGCCAATTTTTAAATCATGTCAAACATTAATCACCGAAACAATAAAAGAAAAACGTAAACGGCAATTCAGGTTGTTTTCCCGGCCTTATTTCGAAAAATACTTCTATCTATCATAGTCACAAATGCAATTTGAATTTGAATACAAATCGAATTTGTCTGGTCTTTCAAAACAATTTAGATTGTGAATAATAACCACACTTTCCAATCAATTCATGTGACAAATCGGTAGGACGCGTGGGGTCTAAAGAGGATTCAATTTCTGTTCTCTCTGATGTTAATTTCCTTGGAGTTAGGTAACCTGTCGAGCTGTCCTTTTCCTGCGTCGTTAATGTCGAACAGGAACTTATGTTTAATTATTTAAAGCATTTGACAGACACGGAATAAACACTTAGAATTCCAACGTCATTGTCTAAGAGTGGTGGGCACTAATAGGTTCCTGCAAGTCCTTTCATTTAGATGATCTTTAGTCAGGTTATGTGGTTTTGAAAAACGAAGAGTCATTCGAGTTTTTCCCTTATGAAGACACATTCTGTAGAATTCTATGGAATTCTATAGAATGTGATAAATCACTGAAGCATGAATTACAATCAATTTAAATTTTGTCCATGTTACATATACCTCTGTGGTGCCCTGCTAGCACCTCTAACTCTCAAGCAAGAGGTCATGGGTTCAAATACCACTTTTTACAAATTTTTATTTTGAATTCTGTGGAATTCTACAGAATTTCATAAGGAAAAACTCGATTAAACACGATATTTGTTTGGCGTCAGTATCAAACCGCTAAAACCCAAAGCCTCAACTGATCTGGTGCTCGAACAGTACACGATTCATTATCAATGATTTTATTGTGTAAATAAAAAAGGCTTATACGCATTCCACATTGAAGGAAATTAACGATAATATGAAGTGTTTAGTTTGTAATTATACTTGGTCACTTGACAGAATTCCTAATCTCTCTACAAGGTCACATGTAAGGCGCACACTATCCAAATCCCGTGAGTACACGGTCTGATACACGAGTTTACTGATGGAGATAATTGACAGAGCAGCCGTGCTCCGTTCATCGGTGTAGGTAATTTATCCTGCGACAGAGTGATTAGTTGATTGAATCTGATCAAACAATGCATTTTATGGGTCATACGAACAGCAAACAAAAGTGTTTCATCGCTAAATGCCTTGGAACTATGGAAGATAATGATATGTAATGCGCACTGTCCACACTTATAATTGCTTTCATGATCATGGACAAGAGATACTGAATCAGCTTGATCAATACATAGTAAATAAGGCCAAACATATGAACAGAGAGTGATACTACAAGGAATGGTGGCAAACATTTTAGATCTTTGACGTGAACTCCTTGCCATTTAAATGTTAGGCCAACATGATAATCATTGCCGAAAAAAACAACATTTTACTTAAGTCATCACTACCAAGGAGTAAATTGACAATTTTATTGTGGAATGAAAGATGGTTGATCTTCTTAATTCATGAGGAGCCAAGTTTTCGAAAAAATTGCAAATTGGGGTCAGCCCCACCATGGAACAGTGACTAGCTGATTCAAACAGCAGCACCACTCTTGTGCAATATTATCTACCTCAGAGTTTGACCATTTATTATTCATAGAAATTTATTATCCTGGAAAATTGCAAGCCATAATAATAAAAGTGGGCCATTAGAACATGTAATTTTACCAGCTTTTCACAAGGGACTCTTAAACAATGTTGGACGAAGGAGATAAAAAGTGACAAACGTATTAGAGAATGTGTCTCCCTTGTGGAAACACAAAAAACTCGAACATCTTCTTCATTTCACATTGATTCTAGGCTAAGGGTCTATTCTCACCGAGCGTCAGAATTAGCGTCAGCGTTGACGCTTTGGAAGGAACACACTGATTTCAATTGATATGTTTAGACAGTGATACTTATGCTTGAAAATGGCTCCCATGGTTGTAGACCCGTTCCAAGCGTCAATACTAGCGTCATTGCTGTCGCTGATGCTGACGCTTGGTGTGGACATACCTCAACATTTTCTGAAAACAATTATTCATTTTTAGCAAACAAGCAATGCATCGAATAATTCCTGGGAAATACAATCATGAGCAACTTAGTAAATTAATAGCAAGCACAGCTTCCTTTTCCTATTTAAAGTAGGTTTCTGGGACCAACCGTTTAAAGATTTGGCTTTGACTTTAGGATCCCAAAGAATTAACTACCTTAATTTTTTGGGCTGACAAAACAAACTTGAGGGAAAATTTCCGAACAGTTGAAGGATGGACCTGATGTGAAGTCGACCTCTGGTCTTCAGTTGCTTTTCAAAAATAAACCATGAACTTCTCTTGTCACTTTTTTATGGAATTAAGCTGCCAAAACTGTCTTCTTGTCTCAGTTTAGCATTTATTAGCAGACAAGGCTGGAACTGAAGTCAGTTGAATGATTTATTTACTTTGTCTCGATAGTTTTCTTTACTGGAAGTTTGGAAAATCTGTTATTCTGTTTGAAGGAGCATCCTCAAAAATTCTCTGACTGAAATATAATATAATTAATGCCATTTATAATAATTACCTTTATTGTCATTAGATCGAGGTAGATTAATAACAATAAATTAAACCTTAAACAATCTATTAATGACAATAGCTTTTCAACCGGAGTCAATTTAGTGTAATATATTTAGTAAGAGGGGCCCATTTTGCAAATGGAAAACTAAAGCAGAAATGAGCATCAGTACATTTTATTATGTTTACTACTTTATCTCAGCAAACAAGAGGTAATAATGGCAATTACATTGTTTACCCTTTTTTATGAATTGCACATCACATAATAAATGTCAACCTTATCCATGTAGCTTGATGTTGTGCACAAAAGAATTATGAAGATTTCTATTGGAATAAGTCAAGTACAATTTGTTACTATGCTTCTATGTCTTCTTGTCTATCAAAGACAGTTCAGATGTGTAGGCACAGATAGCTTACAGTTCCTCCCTACATTCCCACCTCGACCCGGATTTACATTGATCTCGACTACACATTTATTGACCTGCATTGAACACTGCCTTTTAGATGACCATCGGATATACATCCTCCTACATGAAATGCCAATACAGGGTAAATGTTTGGTTCATTTTAGTTCACGAAGGACCATCCTCTTTGAATCTTTTATGATGTAAATGGGATCAGCCGTGTTCTCGAATCTCAATAGTACTGTAACGTCTGCATCACCACGATTTCGACAAGTTCTTAAATATTTATAGAGGAAGACTGCATTGTTAAACAAAAGCGAGGTCACCTTAGTTCATCTATTTTGTGTCAGTTCTGGGATACATTGATTGATTGCATATGAGTAATGGAAGTTTCCATTCTTGGTCTCTATGACTTGTTCAAATAAGCTGAAAATTTTCAAATCGGCTTACTCTAGCATGTACTTACCAGAGCAATTTTACATTGCACAGACAAATAACAATGAATATTTAAATAGAAAAAAGTTAATGCATGAGCTGCTGTCTTTTCTATCTGCCTCCAATTTTCATGCTTTGTTATTTTAACTCTTTCAGCCTCGAAGTGCACTTTTGTGGCACTTTCATACCTTTGGACACTTAAATAGCTCTAACTCCTTAAATATTCATCATAGAGGTCTCCCAATGGTAAAATTAAATTTAGAACTAAATTCTGCACACTTTTAATTAAAAAATTCTGGACTGCATGAAAAACTGGCAGGTTGCACACTCAAGCAATAAATGGGTAGACAAATGGGTATTTGATGGAGAATGCTGCTTTTTCTTTTATACTCAATTGCCCTCTAGTGTGTTCATTGGTTACACAATACAAGTTATTGTCATCTGGGAGACTTAGGTATTTGTAATCTAATAACTCACTGAGTAGCTGGCATACAAAGGTGCTCTAAAATCACTCTCTGACCTGTTTTTTCTCACTGTGGCTTCTGATATAAATTAATCCCTTGTCCCAGTACATATACTGAGGGTCTCAAGCATCCTTGGAATAGAAGAAGCATGTGTCCAGACAGGATAGCATATCTAACATTTAAATAGTTATGCATTTAACATTTGGTCATAAAGCCAGATTCATAACCCCTGTCATCACTACTTCCAAAATGCCCACTTTTTCGAATGTCATTAGTCTGAAAAAGTTAATCAAAATTGTAACATTTTGAAACAGATCACCGTGGTTTCTACACAAAGCATTAATTGACCAAAGAGCCAATAAACAAAATTCGGTCAGTTGATGAGCTGGGAGCCGTCCTCAAAATCTCGATTAGCCAAAAAGTCACAGAAGCGATGTGTTAAGTTTTCACCAAGGCTATTTGGGTTCGACAAATAGTACGATGGGATGCTGGAAAGAAAGCAATAATTTCATTTGTGTGGATGGTGATAATCGTGAGCTTGGCCCATCGTCCATCTTGTTAAGTTAAAAAGGCAAAACAGTCTGATGGGGAGCTCAGCCTTCAGGTACTGTATTCGCCTAAGGGTGCTAAAGCTACATGGACTTATCATCTATTATTTACATCTTGTATTTATCGTCCACCAAGGTGTAAAAAGGCAATTACTGAAGCGGTGCTTAAGTTACCCAAAAGACAAGCACTCATCAAATAACATACTTTCAAAATATTGCCATAAAAGTAGATTACTAAGAATGTGCATTACAGTAGTCCGCAGACAGTAACTCATAAATGATGAATTTCCATAAGACTTTGACATAATATATTCCGCATTTAATGGAGTTAAATTCCCAATATGACATTCCCACACAGAGACAGATAGGAGACTTCAAGGAAAGTTGGCACCCACGCCGTTAGGTAATCAATAGCTTTTAACATATTTATCACATACATATATTTTTAACTTCTTTTTGTATACACTTTCAGTTTCGTGTTTTAATTTCAATAATTGCTAATATAATGTGACAAGAGTCTTCGATATTAACGCAATTAGGAGCAATGCAGGTGTTTGGTTTTGACCGGAGCATCTGCAGTGTCACTCCTGGTTATGTGTAGGATCTGACCCCTTTCAGTTTGACGGGAAGAACTTGATGGCCTGTTGCTCTATAAAGTCTAATATTGCAGCTGTCTCTATTGATAATCGTACACAACTGGGTGCAAGAGAACAAAATAGGTAATACCGTTCATATCTTTTCCTGTGCATTAAGAGATCATGTATAACTAAGATTATGTACTTGATGATATGTAGTCTATCTTCATGTTTTCACGACAAGCAGCAGAACTTCGGCGGTTAGAGTTGTTAAAATAGATCTCAGCTTTTACTGTTGATATTCTTTCTTCTAAAGTTCTCATGGATTTTAAACATGTAGAAATCTGTTGATGAATTGTTTTCTGGTGATGTGTAGCTGTTTACCAAATTAAAGTAGTTTATCATGGAGATTGCTTTTTAAGTACATGTATGCAATGAAAGAATGTTGGATTCCTGTTTAATAATTTTTTTTATACGAGAAGTATGATGACAGTATGTTTTGTTATTAAGATGACTTAAACATAGCAATCAGTTCACGACTACTCTTTCCGTGCACCATCAAAATATTAAAAACTGAAGAGCAAATGAAACTTGAAACCGGACTTTTTAATAAAATGATATATACAAAAGGATAATGTCTGCCTGACGTCGGAACTCGACCTCAAGTGGTAAAAATCATATGATTCCTGTGAGACATTCAATTTCAAAAGTCATCTCCAATTTCAGTCCATATTAATTAGTGCAAACCTTTTTACATGCCTTCAATCAAGCGGCAAATACAGACATTCCTCGATATTATTCAATGTATGACTGATAATCGAACTCCACCGAGACGTAGACATACGTGTTAAAGCACTCTGCCAATTACAGACCGACTTCTGGGAATGTTTCATGCATAATACATGAAAGCTCTTTATTCCTTTGCACACTGAGTAATTACATCACTGCAAAATAAATTAAAAGATATTCGTTCTTTGGGGGTAGATTGCAGCTTAATACAGTGAAAAATCAAAAAACCTTCTATTACTCCTTGAGCTGGAATGTCTCCCATTATTGATGAAACATCTGATTTCTCATGGGAAATATTGTCTGTGCTAAGTTGGTTTTTGTTTGTTCGTCTGTGTTAAATAATAGAGTTCTGTATACTCTTTGCATTGCTGTTAGCTTTGAAATAGTATTTTAGATGCACTGCATAAAGTAGATCTATTTCTATTTGAACAAGTCTTCCCAGACGATAGCATGAGATTGTAATATTTTAAATGCACTGAGAATTCAGAGTTATGTGTGAAACTACTCATTCAAAATTCTTTCACTTGATCAATGAGTAAAGCTGCCATGGTCTTCTTCTTGTAGGAAAAGGATTACTAGATCTTTTTCAACTATTTGAAGCAAGACCCCTTATCATGCCAAAATATAAACTGTCTATGCAGCGAGAAGAAATATCATGCTATCCTATAAAAAATTCTTCACATTAAAACGACTAATGCGGATCAAATGATCTTTGAGTTGCATTAATATATCAATTAGATTTGGCAAATGGTGTGCCCTATCAATATGGAATCTCTGCAATAGTTTTCCATCAGGGTCAAATAATGATAATTGAGATCAATATGAATTCGAGTGTGGGGAAGCATCATCAGCGCACTCAAGAGGCTTCCATATTTCACATGTTTCCTTTGAGCTTAAAAAGTGCAGAAGCTTGAGCAAATTTCAAAAAGAATACACACAAATATCATTCAACTATTCAAGATGTTAGGGGACTCTTTACGTGGCCAGTGCAACTGCTGAAAGCGTAGACGACTGCGATAATATTGCTTTTAAAATGTCCAGGCAATCTGAGGTGAATTGATAAGATAAAGATTCATGACAAGTTCAGCTGATCAAATTTTTCCTGATCTCTTTCATAGGATAGATGCAAGAGAAGTTAGTATGTCGCATACGTCAACTGGTTAAGTCAGAAAGCTTACTGCGCCCCGGGTTTTGCTGAACTTTCTTCGGGCACGCGGCCAATTCAATCGACCTTCAGCAAATATCCAGGGTCTTTCAGGAAAGTGTCTTCACTTGTACCTGTTAATTGTCCGTGTATGATGCCTACATTTTCAAAAAAGGCCAATGTTTTCGCACGATGTCCTTACAATGATGATTATTCATCCAAAGTAATGATGTAGATCTGCTCATATCTGATATTTCCATGAGGCCCCTGTCCTCCGTGTTCTAGACTTTAGGTTGACATCTGTCCTGGGTTTAAATGCTGGGACTGATTCTACCACTTGTGGGTGTCAGATGTTTTACTGAGTACTTTTACTATTGCTAATTTAATAATTCTCTAGGAATTTTGGATATGGATCGTGCACCATACTTTCATCAAGAGGGAAATCAAAATTGAATCCTGATCAAATACCTTGAAATAATTATTGGTGGCTCGTTAGAGTCACCTTAATGGTGCTTTTTGCAGTTTTATGATAATAAGGCCTACATTAACCTGCAGTCATTGGTTAGAATTTGTTTACACAGAATGCTGCCATGACGTCATTTTGCGCGTGCCACCAATTGGGTCAACGATGCAACGTCATATGTTCATATTGTTGATGGATTTGACGGTCGAACGTTGGTCGGGAAAACGCCATAATTAATTATATACTACTGGTAAAAAATTGTGTAACATATTGCTAAGAATTTAATACCACATCAAGGTTAATCAAGCCAAGTTGAGAAATTCTGTCCTACGAAGTGGATGTGAAACCCTTTGATCATTTGGAACGTTCGGCAGAGTCACCCTATTGACCTTCGAACGATGAGCATTCGTCATTAGATGAATTATTCACGTCTAAAACTATTAGAATAGTGTCAGGTGTTCTAATAGGAAAATGGACCCCTTATAGATGAGAAGTACCGTTAGGGTGTTCAGGGTAAGTGGTTTCTACACCTTAATTTTACTTGAGTACTATCAGCATAAAATATTGGTCATGGGCTCTTTCATGTGTCATTTAAAGCAAGCTGAGATCCGTTTTCTAAACGCATTGGTATAAAAAGAGATTTTTCCAGATGAGTGTTGCCAGTATCGAATACGTTTAGGAGCAGATAAAAGCACATGCAGTAGTTCCCACTATTTAGAAATTTAAAAAGCGAAAGAGTTTCACTTGGTGGCTCTGTCACGCCAGTCAAAATATCTTTGGTGCAGTAGTCCTGATTGAAGAGAAATTTGTTGGGCATTGCTCTTGGTTCTGGAAGAACTCAAAAGGACCAAAAACTGTAGTAAAAGAGAAATACAATCAATAGTGATAGTAATTACACTATTTCAATAAATAATGTTTGTTGTCCAACTGATGTATTTTTCATCTCGAATGCATTCAAGTCTATGAGAACAAAGTTGCTGCAGCAACCAGTAGTTATTGCCTTTTCTTTCTTTATCCTTTCTCAGTATATCAGTGTTGTTTTTCTAGGTTTACGTTCAGCATTTTCTCAGAAATTTAGGCGAATAAATCTTGAAATTTTTATTTTCAGAGAAACCTATTTTTGCACTAATCGCGGCAATTAATCCGCCACAATCACATAGCTGGCAGATTGAATTGATATTACCGCTATCCAAGGGTGTTCCTTTTTGTGTCCCAATGTGAATTTCCCATTATTACAATGTAAAATATTGAAATCTATTAAAGATAAGGTCGAATATTGTCTCGCGTGCTACTAATTTAGTCAGTTAATAATGTGTTTTAAAAATCAGATCACATGGGAGCTTGGCCTTTTCCTCATCATAATATTGAACTGTAACCAAATCGCTATTTTTGGATTTAGCAGCTGTTCAATAAACGCTGAAAGTGTAATTGGTTCAAGACTCTCGGGAAATTAACTTTTTAAGCAATGGAACAAGAAACAGACAGAATTTCAAGTTGAACAACACAACCAGTAATGGTAATTACATGAGTAGAATAAGTCGATATCAGTGGAGAATCCGAAAAAAGGTCGGGTAGAGACCAAGACAAAGAAAATTTTAAGGCCACACAAATGTGGTCTCCTTCCTCTTCATGACTTATTTTTACAGGGACTGGCTTGGGTCAGTCTGGGGTCCTTGGCCACAAAGAATCCACTGCAGAGTTAAATCTGTAATGCTAATCACGAGGGGAAATCCAATTCATTTGGGCATGCTTATAAACTAAACAATTCTTCGTCCTACTTTTAAAATGTTAAATGTTACATACATTTACAAAATCAATAGCCAAAACCTTGCAAATAGTGCTGAAATACGTAATGTGGGTCAGTGTCTAGTTGATATTTTTGTCGGTATGCATAGTTTACCTGTTGCAGAGTTTGCTTACAAAGTAACATGCTTTCAGGGGACCGATACTACGTGATAACATTTTTGAAAGCAGATTTAAGCAACCTTCGGATGATCTAGAAAAAGCCAAAAATTCATTTAATGAGGCTAAAACAAACTTTCCAAGAACGTAACTTTCTGTTCAACCCATTCACAAGATAGTTACCAACCGCGTACGTAGTACGAGAGGAGGTAATAGTTTCACTTTGTCAGTCCACAGGAGGGGTACTCAGTCCAGCCAAGGGGGGGGGTACTCAGTCCAGCTGGGGGGTACTCAGTCCAGCTGGGGGGGTACTCAGGCTGAGTACACACCCAAAGTACAAGTCAGGCTGAGTAACAACAAAGGTACAAGTCAGGCTGAGTACCCCCCCCCGGTACAAGTCAGGCTGAGTACCCTCCCCCCCCCCGGACAAGTCGGCTATGCTGCGGTTGGTATGCCTCTTGCGTTCACGCAGGATGACTTTCTTGTTAAGATGTTGTTTTCGCTACCATGAAGACATCTGCAAATGCATTATGACAGTTCGAAGCCTTAATGGAAGGAACGGAGAGCAATGATCACAAACAATAACTATCTAGCTTCCATTACAGACACTGTTATCAATTATTCACGTTTGCTGGTGCCTTTATTTTCCTTACATTTCACTTTTTTCATCAATTCGTTTGACTTTTTACAACACTTGGTTTTCACTCCTTTGTGCCTTGTACTTGCGGTGGATATTTTGCTAATTAGATGAAACCAATAGTGGATGAACTAGGCCGTGCAATGTTTCTTGTGAAGTGTTTAGCTGAAGTGGTTGACCAGCAAGGCGCGGTGAAGGTTCGAAATGTGGGTTTTCACAAAATTGCCCAAATTGGCAATAATGGCATCATGGACATCAGAGGCTTTACCGTGTGAAAGCAAGCAATTCAGTAACAAAATGTTACCCCAGCAAGCATTGAGCCTGGGACCTCAGCCATTTGGATCTTATGCTCTCCTCTCTGAGCTATTGAGACATATGCTATTTGTGAGATCTGTATCATCATGTTTCATTGGTTCTTACGAAATGATCCAAGTCCAAGATTCAAGTGGTAACAGCTCAGAGAGGAGAACATCATATCCAAGTGGCTGAGGTCCTAGGTCCAATGCTCACTGGGGTAACATTTTGTTTCTGTACTGAATTGCTTGCTTTCACACGGTAAAATCTCTGATGCCAATATTGCCGTTATTGCCAATTTTGTGTGCTTGTGAAAACCGCAATCATCATGGTTTTCGGCCAATTAACCAAATGTTCCTGTTCGTACCGTCTCGATGATATCTTTGAAGCAAACAGTTTGTCCTTAAAACTCGTGCTTGTGATTAATTCCAGCCATACCTGCAACTACTACAGATCATTGGTAATTATTTGTAGTCACCTGTGATACACAGTTCATCAAATGTTAACGTAATAATTAATTCAGAAACTTATATCAACAGGTGCCTGGGAATTAGCAAAACATCTAATCTTGTATTGTTGTTCATTTGACGCTTGCAGTGAAATATTAATGAGAAAAGTAGAGTGTATTTTTACAAATTAATATCAAAGTGATGGATGTTGATGGCTTCTTGTGAATGCTTCTGCATATTTTATTACAACGGGAGATAAAGTACTTGGATAGGTTTCCGTACTTACGGTTAATATTTTATTCTGAATACTCATTTTATTTCTGAAAAAGTGTTGCTATCAAAAATTTGGTCTATTGTAAAGTTGCAAAGTTTTATCCGGTAAAACACAAATGTGAAATAATTCATGAAGAACTATCATGAAAGGAACGTAAATAAGCCACCCAGAGGAAACCGAAAAAAACCGAAAGGAGAGTTATGGCTGGTTGGGGCTGGTGAAACATATGACAGAATCTGATTGTGAATGCGCCATTGTTGCACAATGCAAAAAAAAACAACCAATTAGCTTGTGAATTTTGTGATGACAACGACATAATTTTAATGATGTTGATGTCGTCATCATTGGTTCTGTGCCCAATTGTGACGACAACAGCAATGGACAATGGGTATCATGACAGCACATGATGGTTTTCACACTGTGACGGAAACAGAAAGCAAAATGATCGATTTATTTTGCCGTTGTCCTCACAGTGTGAACGGGCCTTTAGGTTTACACTACCATTGTCTTTAAATATAAACTGCCAAAATCCAGACTTTTTTTACACAATTAATGGTATAATTTGCTGAAGGATTGTTAAGTAGTTAATTTCCTGAAGGGCATAGCCCTAAAGGAAATTAAATAATTAACAATCCTGAAGAAAATTAACAGTTAATTGTGTAAAACAGTCTGGATTTTAGGTTTATTATATGTCCAGTCAGAATTAACAGTTAATTCTGAGTTGTGACATCACAAACTCAGAATTAACTGTCACAATTAATGAAAAATAGCCCAAAATTTGGCTAATTCATTTCTTTGGAAGACCGCACCCCGATATATAATAAACAGTACAATCTCTCACTAAAATTTTTTTTCAACTTTGTCATCGTTGATATCTGAATGGTTTCCCTTGTTTGTATGTTCCCTGCAATCAAATACTGATCACAACATAATTCACACATTCAACTTGTAAATTGCATGCAGCATATCAGAAAAATGGCTTCAGTACGCAATCACAATATCAATTCAGGTTCTAAATTTAACCGTGATTATAACTGTGATTGTTTCGTAATGTGTTGCTTGAAACATTGACGAATGTCGTGATTCTAAGACATTTGGCAGATTATTACAGATGATTAAATTATTTTTCTTTACGTTTCGTTATTCATGGCCTTTTATCATGGAGATAGGACAGTTTATAAACAGTGCAATTATGGCAAGTAATGTATCGTTTTCTGAAATTAGTCATGTCCATTTTCAAACGCAATATGAATAAAACATTTTAATTTTAATTTTGTGTAACATTCTGGCCTCTCGTGAGATCTGGACGTAAAATATAAATGACATTAACATACCCAAGAGCACACGCACTTTTGAAATAGTGAGCCTTTAATTGGTATTTCTACTTCCAGTTACGCATTCTGCGTATGCGTTTTACTTCATATAGATCTAAGTACTTTAATGTTAATGATAAAGCTTGTTAAAAGCAGATTAATGATGATAGCGATAACTAACTGGTACTATTAATACAATCAATATAATGCTACACAAAGTCTAATAAATAACAGGATAAAAACGTTTATGGCTGTGCTAATGAGCGAAGGTATACTGATGAAAAATACATATAGTTTATCACCAAGTTTAATTTATCTGGCATTTCCAATACAAACAACATATATTTCATAAAAATATTTTCTACTTTTATATTGATGATGCACTTATTTTTCAGGACGGGAGAATCAATAATGCTACACGAGAAGTCTGCAATCGAATTATAATTAATACTCATTCGAGTTTTCGGGAACCAAAAATTTCCAGCAGTCAAAAAGTGCAAGATCTGGCAACATTGTCAACTTTGTGTAATTATGAAAAAAACGTTTCCTTCACTGGCTAAGTGGTGGAGTAGTCGACTCGTACGTAAGCGATTTCCAGGTGAAATCCCTCTGAACGTAACATTGTGTACCTGCTGATAATGTTTCGAAAACAATTGATGCCAAATTTGACAACATTTCAAGAGATTTCCGTAAAATTTAAATACTATTTGTTTAGATTGCTTCCATACTGGTAAATTATTTGCAAGGAATTTTTGTCATATTCGCAGCTGCAACCTGGATAAATGATACGAAATTAATTATTAGGGTTGTATTAGGCCCGGCTATTAACAGATCACTTTGTTGTATGTTTGTGCCGAAGGTCACAGATTTCCCAAGTGGGTCACCTGCCTCGGATTTCTGAATAATTAATAGTATCCGCAGATTTATGACGGAAAGGCCGCGTTTACATTTGCCTAGTTTGTGTACTAGAATAATTTTACTACGGTCTTCTATTACCTAGGTTGTAACTGCGACACAAATATACAGCATTTTGACATTTTATTTATTCTTAATTTGCTGCAATAGTAGCAAATCTAAAATGTATGTTACAGATATATAGTAGTGGCGCTGGTGGAACCAAGGACATCACCATTTGTGAAATTTTAAGTTTTGAAACATTTCAGTTCAGTTACATAAACATAATTTATACTTGTCGATTTATTCTTATTCTATTTTAAAATGTATGGTTATTTTACTTGTGTTAATAATGTTGTCGATTTACCAAACATTTTTCTTTTCATTGTCGTTAACAGATCCGGTTTTTACACAATTCTTAGATATATTACCTTTTAAGGACTCACTGTAATCGGGGCAAGAAAATGTCCGCAATTTGCAGCTAATCCAAAGCCAAAATTCTGCTTCGATTACAATGAACTGGGAAGTAGAGGTATACTCATGGTTAAAAGCTTATTGGTATATAATCAGCTTTAAATTTTCCATCTACACACATGTACACCCGACAATCTTCTGTGGGGACACAAAGTTCTTTGTAAACAGATTTCTTTTATGGGTTTCCATGCCGAATGAGACAGACATAAGTGATGCAATCAGCAAAGTAAAACAACATGGAATCATATTCATCATTTCTCAACAACATTCGTTTGCTACACAGCATTGTACGTTTCTTATCTGTGTCTGACAGCTCAGCTGCAGACAGACCAGATTTACAATTCTCCAGTGTATTCCTAATAGTGCTTCCTATGTGACTTACATTGATTTTAACTTCCATTTATTGACCCCGATTGAACACTACAAGTAGGGCGCAATGAGAATAGAGAATGACCATTCGAAGCCTGTTTTATGATGGCTGGCTTCACTTGACTGTAGCAATGGTAAATGTCGCGTTAACAATTTGGGCAAATATGTCGCACATGAACTCCGAACAAGCCTCAATATGAACAAACTACATTAGAGCATTGCTTCCTGTTCAGAAAGTTTATTGTCCCGTGACACGCCTTTCGTTACATACATTTTAAAATATGGCCGGAGTCTAATGGGCAATGATCAATAGCAGATATGAGTGGCATTGTTAGTGGTAATTAATACGTTATCAAGTTACCTTAGTTATTGCTCGTAATTAAACGTATCCTTCATTAACGGCTTAATTGTCTTCAGTTAATTGAAGAATGGTACTCAATATAGGAAGCTACCTTGTGCCACTGTCAATGTAAATCAAGACGTTACATTCTGATGAAGACCGGCACTTAACCATAATTTTGCTCCCAGCAAGATAAAGCTCTGGACACTTCTGAAAATCATAAACAATTGGAGCATAAAGAAAGTATCAACCTTTATGTGGCCACCTTTGCAGGTAACGCAGACATTCTGATTGATGTCAGCTCTGCTAAACGTGGAAGAACAATTTATCGTGAAAACGCCTGAACCGATCCCATATAGAGATTACAATTCCATAACCAACTACATCAACATGGGAGGCAAATTACAAATGTGTATTGACATTGTTTATTGAAAACGATCGCAATGTTTTCCTTGTCTAATGTCAAAATTGTCCCTCTTTGGAAACCTCAATGTTTTGACCCAGAACAGAGTAATCTTTAAGGGGACTGGATTGTTTCTAGACAATAGGATACCCTTGAGAATCAATATTCTACACGAATGTCTGTGCAGAGTAATGCTTCGCCTCAACAATTTTCATATATCAATGCCTACAAGGGGATATATGCAATGGAAATTGTTGTACATACGAAAGTAATTCTTGGTTGATGTTTCACAGGATCCTAGAGTAAGATAAACTAAGTGCTGTAACATTTCCACAACAAAACCACCACATATATTTTAATCCAAAAATAAAATGTTAGATATCTTTCGAATGACTAATGAAACAATCCTTGAATATGTCGGAAAATACCAATTGTGCACAGGTTTGTATTTATTCAATCATATCTCTCGAAGATCAGTTTCTCATCTGCATGAAGGTTTCAAATCCTTAAATAAACATGTTTCGTAATACATTGGATAATTTATGCATTTGAGAATGGGTCGTTCCGTGGCATTTTTTGACCAAAAAAGACCGGGCGGCAACATTTTCCACTCCAACTTTGCGCAGGGCTTGTAAGGTAAAAATAATATGCAAAATTCCTTTAAGTGATTCTGGCAGCTAAAATAAACAACTACAATTGAAGTAACGATTTCCATTAAGCAAAGAAACTGCTTACATATAATACCTTACCCTTCATGGAAAATTGTAGACTTAGTTTCCAAACTGCTGGTAGCGTGGGTTTTTTACATGTAACCCAACGCTAAGCAAGGAGACAAACTGACTGTCATCCGACGTCAATTGGGCCTATTTACCGGAAATGGCGTAAACGTGCGGTAACCTCGTGTCGTGCAATTCTGTGCAATGTACTTTCGTCGGTTGTGTATGAGGACTTTTTGATCTGGTTGTTCTGCTCTTCTCATTTAGTACTTTCTATGTGATTAAAACTATTTTAGAATTTCTTAAAATCAATTTAATGCATCCCTATTTATAAAACATCAACACCATAAATAAACGTACGAGCAGCATAGAATAGTTCTAAATCAATCATTCTGTTTTAACTTACTCAGATTAATGCGAGTTCTTCAAGTTCGTCAGCTATTTGTGTGTCAGTACTTTAGCCATTGTGACGTCACAGTCAAAGTTATATTACATTGGTAGATCTAAAGGAGAACGGGTGTCAGGGACGTGCCGGGTCCCTGGGTCCAATTCCTTTCAATTTCATGCGGTTTTCGGGAACATTTTTGCCAAATAATAAGTTGGCGCCTCCACCTTTGGGGTTGGCGCCCCCCGTCTGGGAACTCCTGGATCCGCCACTGTATTGAATCGGTATGGAAATACGTCAGTGAAATTAGTTGAACACCTTGACAGAAGAAAGAATATAGACTACTTTTAAAATGTCTTTTGTTTCTGCGGCGGTCGCACTGCTTGAAAATCGTATTGAGCAGTAATCGAAGGAGAAATGGACCTACATGGATGGCAAACAACATGGTGAACATGTCGTGTCGTCTTTTAAATGTCACCTTTTTTTACTCACATATTTCTGTAATTGCACTGCAATGTACATATTATGTGCATTAAGTTTCCTTTGAAGCTACCATGTTATGGAGCTGTTGAGTACTTTACTTCCTTCTTGTCGAGTGGAGTTCCCTCATCAAAGGATTAAATCAAAACAATCAAGAGTGCCACAATTTTTTGGTTTCTTCCGTTGTTATATTACTTGTTGAAGGCATCATGTTTGCATGTCCTTTCAAATACATTTGTATTTTACATCTTTTTAAATTGTGGTCTACTTGCCTAAGATTGTTCATTTTACGTAAAGAAATAACACTGAAATTTTAAGCCTCTAATCTGAATATACACTGATAGCAAAGTCTTTCGCCCAGACAAGATGCGTTAAAATTTATTTGAAGATAGTAAAAGTTTTCCCACTAGTGATACATCCCTCGATATCAGCATTTTTTACCTTGTAAATTAATATCACCTTATCAACCGTCTTGTTGTCGTGCTGCTGAAAAAAATCACGAATTATTCAAATTGTCTAAGTGTATAAAAGTGAAACAAAATCCAACAATATGATGAGTTCACTATTGTGGACTGAAGGATAAAGAAGGTTTCTTTTATTACAAAACATTTCTTTCAGAATCCGAAATTCATCTCCTGCTAACGTTATGTAAATTTCAACGGATGTGACATTTCACTTTCATCTCCAGCTGGTTACTCCTTCCCTTTATCTGTGTCCTGATGAATGCACAATTGAAAAAACTTTGTTTTCATTGAATGTTGTATCTAGGCCAACGCCACAATACGATAGAGCCTTTATGTTTGTTTCCAGCGACAAGTTAAATATATTTCGATGGATAATGCGTTACTCATTACTGTCAACCTTACATGATTTATTAAGCTGTTGTAAACGGATGCACAAACATATATTCACTGGTGCAAGAGATAATTAAGCGCAGTATTAATTGGACACTATACCTAACTGGATGAACTACCTGCTAATTGGAGGTTAGTGTCATGCTTGTTTTTCTTTGCTTGGATTTCTTCACGCCATCCTAGTTTATGATAATTACATCCATAGGTAGCAAGTCCGGTACTCGTCTTCCAGTCTAGGTTCCCAAGGTGTTCCCAGTTCCTAATACTTTCTAGCATGGCATCCCTGGATCATGCCTCAGTATTCATAGGACGAAGTAGATCCAAATGTAATTGCCATCAAAATTCACAGTAGAGGCTACTTCCTCTGGTAGGCCATTGTCAAACAGGGCAATAATTCATGTAAAAATAACAGAACGGACCTCTTGGGATTTGGAACAGTCTCGATCACTACAGCACAGTACAGTGCGGAATAAGAGAGGACGAAATAAACTATGATTCTGAGTTTGCGTTTGAGGGTCATTTAGGTCTTGATCCTAAATACCAGACATGAGAATCCTGCATACCTTTCTGTCACTTGCATACCAATTTGTGTTCCTGTAATTCCTTTTAATTTCAATATTGAAGCCTGTCGCTTGATTTGGGAATTTTAAGCCTGTTTGTCATTGTCTTAATGTAGTTCTTACAACATTGACGCCACGGTCATGTGTTCGCTGACAAAATGTACTGTGGTCAAATGCAATGTATTGTGGACAATCACAGTGGACCATGAAATATTTAGAGAGACAAAGTGGCAATTAAATTTCAATCAAAATCTGAATTCAAAATAGAAGGATGTTAATTTACTCAAATGTTTTTATTTTAAGAAGTAGATTTTCATCAACTGCAGCTTTGTATTATGTTGTCTTATTAGCTCAGTCCTTTAACTAATAAGTATTTCTCTCTCCGTATTTGGAGGCAAATAAAATAAGTAACAGCAGCAGTAGTGCAGTTGACACTCTGGTTATGGAACTGTGCTGCTTAAGCTGTGTTAGCTGTCAAGGCTTTTAGTGGGAACCCTAATGCGGGGGCTCGTGCTCAAGTTTAATACCCCCTATGAAGCTGTACTATTGGTTATTACATAATAGTGGACTGTTTAGTGGTGAGCTGTCAACAGTTACAGCTTGCTTATATTTATAGCCTTATGTTAAGGAAGAATGTGGTTTCCCTATCATATATTAATAGTACTCTTATTAAGGTAATCATTTATTGTATTACCTTGCAATTAACTCCTAATAAGTTTTACCATGTCAAATTTGAGAAAAATAGACATTACTATTGATTCCAATGAAATCTTGTGCCACCTTATTGGTGTGCTTACCCACGAACTGGTCAGGAAATGTTGCTAAAACATTCACAGATATCTTAAAACATTATTTTCTTCAAGCAAATACTGTTAAATGTGCAAAGCATGTTGTAAGGAACTACCTTAAAGAATAGATCTATTTATCCTGCCTGACGTTAACATTTACAACATTTCCACATGTTACAGCATAGCTACTTCTCATATCAAACATCAAAATGTATACATTTAATTTCAATCCTTTCTTTAATTTTTTTCCATCAAATTATGGAAATATGCAATAAACAACATGTGGATTGTGCATACCAAATGATTTCGAAAATGTCCAACAAAGGTTGTTACAAAGAAATATATTGTATATTCGCCAATTGAAGCAATGAGAAGTGAATGGCACAAATTGCTCCAATAACACTACTAGTAATCTTCAGGGGGAAGGAACATCTACAAATATAACCCATTACTGACTGTGAAATTACATGTCTATTGATAAGGGAGGGAAACCTTTCTCAGATGAATGCTTTATGTCAAATATTGATATGAAGCTTTGTGTATCATATGTGAGATTGATTGGGGACTTGGAGATAGAGAACAACTCCACATGACACATTTTCAATCATGTGAGATTTGTGGCCGCTTTGTGATAAAGGAAAGCAACATGTGAAGGTGAGATTTAAATTCAAAGATTTTCGGTCAGGTTCTCTCTCTCTCCATAAACAACTCTGTATGCAGACAGTATAATCATGTAAATTCGTAATCGGGAAATTTTCACCACACAATTAATGTGCAGATATTGTGAATTGTATGCCTTTATCTTGGGTATGGTATGGTTTGAATTTGGACACAAACTGCAGCGTCGTAATGTCCGTGAGAGTCACGCTACTAAATCAAACCAAACAATCAGAAATATTCATATTTGGCTATCTTGCGAGAAACATAGTACAAAGTAGAACATGGAAACTGACTGCAATCTAGCTCAGGAAATACCTCCACGGAAAATTGTCAATGTCTGCCACTTTTACAAGGAGCAATTTTAGTTCAGAAGCATGCAATACCAGTGAAGCTCTTAAGCGTATCCTTCAAATATAAACCAGATAATAAATATTTTTAAGATTTCTGCTGCAAGACTTCAAGAGGAAATGGTAACATTGGAATCAGATGATGGTGTTTTTTGTTGCTCACATTTAGCATCGCATCAATGAAAGCAAAGTTCTTTCAACAGATTAGGAGTTTGGCTCGGTGAAGCATTCTAGTTTTTTTCAAAATGGGAAGGTTTTCATCTAATTGGATGAATTAGACGAATTGGACAGAGGCAGTGGTGCATGAAATAGGTGCTTTCTAAAGTTCCCAACAAGCACAGTTGACTCTGTTGTGCAATGGTTTAGGCAGTTGGAATACAATCAGTCGATCCTGGACTCGAATCCCAGTTTTGTAAAAATTCCTTTTGTCCAATTCATCTAATTAGACAAGGCTTTTGAAAAAACTCGAATGGCAGCGTGCTGTGTATTTTATTGAAACTCCCCGGATTTATTTTCCTTCATCCTTCACTTGCATGCAAACAACTCCATACTTTCTGAACAATTCATGATTTGATGTTGATTTAATGTACCTCTGGTCGGGAATTTTCCTCACTAAATCAATGTCAGTACTATACAAATAAGAAGACCTGGGTCATGTAACGTGAGCCAGTAGTACAATAGTAGTAGTAGTAGTACCATAGTAGTACAATCGAAAAGTCGGTACGTAATCCCTGAGTCCAGTGGAATTAGGTAAACTAATGGTTCTACACAGTAGACTAATTGCTCAGATTCAGTGCAGTGTCTTAGCCTCAAAAACAACGGACTATAGACGATGTACAGTTCATTTGTGCCAAGCAAACACAGAACTAAAGAAGTCTTCACATTCAATCTTTCACATAATATTCAAGAGAGACAAATTGTCTTTCCTGTCTTCAATGTACTTTGCTTCGGAATTGACCACTTCAGTGACACCATCGCTTTCAGAAACCATTAACAAATTACCGGCACTTCATTATGCCGATCGATATGACTCTTTATAAAATTGTGATATGTAGACTATGCAAGAAATAGTCAACAGAAATATATTTCATGTTTTGTAGCTTGACTACAAAGGATAACTGATCAATATTAAACAAAACTCACCTGAAATTCTCCTGTGGTTCGGTTCCATTGGCGGCTCCGGAAGTAGATGACGACTTCCGGTCTGACAGGAAGTCTTGGTACTTGAGTTTCCAGTTAGTGGATCTCCTACTCGGATTGTGGATGCTTATTGTGATTGAGTCTGTGGCGCCCTCTCCTTGTGAACTGGGTTCGTTACTGCTTCCACTACCTGCTGTCATCAGTGGCGCTTTTAGCTGAGGTGAGGCATCACTAGACATGATGGCGATACTTGTCGACAATTGATTGCAGTGTTTACTATAAAAGCCTAGCACGACATTCCAATATATAGCAGAATATAATGTGCGAGAATCAGGTGCAGCTCCTCAGCAAAACGGTATTACCGAGGCCTCTTGTCTTGTTTACCGCAGTTGAAATTGCCTTCTATTCCTTGAGTCTCACAAGAACAAGAAGACACTCAGAATTTAATCCATGACCACCACACGCTTTGTCCGGCAATTCACAAAAGTGGAGCTGTTAGAAAAGCTGTAGACTATATATTTTAAAGCTGGTATTATTCACCGCAATCGATACAGTGATGGTATGTGATAATGTCACTCGGTGTATCAGGTAAATCTCGCACATGCAAATGGATAATTAAATCGTCTGGGGGTTGTGTGCTGTTCTGTTATCAGGAAGTTACTTGAGACCAAACGTTCCCAGGATGTCCGTTCTTCGCATCTTCCACATCTGTCAGAATTTGTGCGACTCTGAAAAGAGAAAGTGAATTTTATACACATTAGGAGTTTTATTTGAGTCTACACTTTTGTAGTATGCAAATATTTAACCGCCGTCTCTCATGGCTTTGCAAGTTTGCTGTTTGCGTCAGTAATGAGAAACGAAAACCTCCTCCGCAAAGATTTATTTCATACAAGAATAGTGGCTTATTGGGAAACTTATTAACATCATTTGCACTGTGGCCATGCTAACAAACAACTGGATAGTGTCACTGTCTTATGAGCTATAATCTTCCCACTTTTCGCATTACAATCAGCTTAACTGGTATTCTTCGGGTGCAAGTCATAAAAGCATCAAATATTTTACATGAGTTAGAGATCTATACGCACTTGTGAAGCTTGCATTGTGACAGATTTCGGGATTTTCCCCCTCTTATTGCTATACTATTCTTTATTCTGCATAATATGTCGTATTCTGCTACAATCAGTCCTTACTGCGTTTCCATAGCAAATAATTAAGTCAATTTAGGAATTCACTTGGCACTTATGGCATCATTACAAAAGGAATGTCAAAATGTGTGATGATGGGCCATTCACCCAGATTATCATTGTCCCTTCCAATAACCTCTTGTTATCGATTCTCATTCTACCATGAACATGGATATTGCATGTGTGTCTGCTTGTAGTATTCTGAATACAATCACTGAGGTTATTCCTAAGGCTAAATTTTGATGGGTGTCACCATAAGATAAATGGTTTTAAGAAGGAAAAGATATGACAAAGCATTAAAAATCCATCTCATACATATGAGAAAAATGACATTCGGGTTAAACAGACGGGGCAGTAGGGTTAATATATAATCTTGTATTGAAACTACATTTCCTTGAAATTGTCCACTTAACTTAAACACCATTAGTGTTGCATTTGTCATATGATGCATAATAATTGTGATCTTACGTCAGGACAGGTTTCCTTCTTCAGCCACTATAGTAAACAAGGCAAACTATTACCGTTAAAGACTTAGTAATCTAGTTTTTTCTTAATAAATCCTATGTGTTACTGCCAAATAGGAGTTCACCAACATTAGACATGGAGGAAACACTATTATCATTGGAAAATGGCCCTGAAAAAGGTCACATCTTCGGCATTTAATGCATAATTGTTTGCTCTGTTCCATCCATTAGGAAAGTGCAATTTGCCTTTGTATTGATCGACCATTAATTGCGCCTTTAAAATCTTATTGTTACGTACACTTTTGTCGTGTACCATTCCCAAATACATGAAAATGGAGATCACCAAGGTAGCGCCTATACCTGAAAAGCTTTTCAAAAAATATTAGGGAGCTGAGAAAGTTTTGTCGTAAATATCCACGAAAAATCTAAATTGAAAAGTTCATGTAACAAAAACAAGATAGATTTATTATCAAGTGAGATATGTGTCACGGAGTAACCCTTTTACACTTGTTGTACCCGGGTTCCAGTCTACTAGACTCAGAAAGGGGGTATCTGTCGTCTCGACCAGGCCAGATAGTTCGTGGATCTGTCATGTCTGGGAAGGCGAGTCCCCTATGAATGTGGGATGGATACAAATTTTTGAGTATCTGTCACACATGCACAGTATGCCCCATTGTCTATAAAAAGAGATGTTTTGGCCCTAGTGAGTCAGTCAGAGTTTGGCTTTGGCTGAGTCATCATCAACCCTCTAAGAACCCTAGTCGCGACATCCTTCTTGGGCCTTGCTTCGACACCCCCCACTGAGGTCTTCAATAAATATCTTGTGTTGTCTTCTTTATTTGTCATAAGGTATTTGTCGAGTTATCTGTCACTGTCAACAAGTCACATTCGTAATACTTGTCATTGTGAATACCATGCCATCAAACTACTGTATGTTAAATACCATGAGGTCTAAGAGCCCCATGCATTAGGTTGTTGAGTAACTCCGGCACGTGAACCACTGCCATTTGTCAAATGGCTAGTGTTGCTGCACCCATTTAGTATTTTTGTCACACTGCAGTTAACAGCCCTGCAAGGTTCAGATTGCCCCATATGACAAGTACCAGTTCTGCTATCATGGTCGCAACATATGTCAGAATGATATTTATCGAGATGGGAAATAGATGTGTTATTATCTAAAATGCTTGCGGTCTGGAATATCTTTGTACATGCTGCAACCTAAATATATAATATCAAAAGCCACAGGTATTGTTTCAACAGGACTTCATCTCTGAAACTGTCATTACTAGTAATGATCGTTAAATATGCCAATGCAATTAACAACTGAGCATTGTTGTTTCATGTATTATTGTCCTGTCTGTGGATAAAATAATACTGTGAATAATGCCCGTGGGGGTGATTGGGCAACTGAATTAGCGATCATTTGTAGTTATGGTGAATACGGAACGTTTGTCTGAGCAAGAGACCCAAAATATATAGTCAGAGCTCTTCAATCCTATCCAGAAATGCGCAATACAAAGACATTAATACTAGAACAATAGACATTTCATAGCGCACTCGTATTTTCAGGCTACTTACTGTTTAGAGATTCACAATGCTCACCAAAAATTAGAATCATCCATTTCTGGATGCTTATACTTTTTCAGAATATGGTGTTACGTATAACATCAGGAAAACGTGTTGTCTAATATGTATTACCTTGTTGCTGTTACGAAACTTCAACAACTTGTGGTTGTTTTTCAGCCCAATAGACAAACAAATGTATAATAATTTGGTACTGGATGGAAATAGTGATTTGGTACTTTGTAAGCAGTGCAGAGGAAAATGAAAAGAAGTCAATCACAGAAAACAGCTAATGAGTTTGTGATGTCTTTAGTCTGGCAAAGAAATTGCTGTTTTTTCCTTGCATAATTTCCAATTATTTATCTAGATGACATGTCGCGTACATTTGTAACTTTAGCAGATGTGCAATCTGTTTTGCCACATCTGTTTCCGCAAGAGAACAGTAAGAAATCCTCAGAGTAACTTCAAAGACAGATCAATGTTTTCAATCAAGGTTGCTTTCTTTGTTGGCAATGTGACATCAGCTTTCTACCCAAAACATATCTATTGTTAAAGAGCTAGATACAGTGAAAGATCAAAGAAAGGGAAAGCAAATGTCAAAATTCAACAATGTACAATAAAGGATGTGAGGTGAATTGGTACATGCAAAATCGCACGCTGTTGTGTCCTGTATTGGTACAGATGATGCGAACATAAGACCAAACTGGACTGAACATCTTCGGTGGCTTTTCTGTGGAAGCAAAAGCTGTTTAGGTTCCTCTTATGTTTCTGTTCATAATGGCATTTTGGGTAGAAAAAGTCAGCAGCGAAATACGCAATGAGTATATCATTATTATTTCTACGGCATTATTTCTACGGCTATTCGATTTTTCCCAGTACCAAAATATTGGCGTAAGAAATTGACGGAACTGAAATTAATCACCAAACGTTAATCGTTTCATATTAATGAAAAACTGTCAATGAAAACAATGATATTCCAACACAAAATTCAATAAAAATATAAAAAAGTTCTAATTTAATATGTGACCATCGAACTCGATATTTTATCAGAAGTTTTCCATCAGCTATGTAATAGTATGATTTTAAATGGGTCCCTGTGGATTTATGCCCATTTAACAAATTAAAAGCTGGTGTGTTATAATATGATTAACAGAAATTTAATAATATACGCACACCCAAGTCATCTGGCTAAAACATAAATGCCTATGTCAACAAAATCCTGAATATCCCAGACAATCCACATAGCACGATTCTAGAGAAGACCGAATAACCATAGCCATTCTAGAATTCCATATCTGCCAGAATCTGAAAGGATTTGCGAGATCAAATTCGCTGTATATTGGAACAATCATTGCTGGCTCGTAGAGTCAGCTTACTGGTTACTTTGCGGTGTCCTTAACATCCTGTCCTTGCCCTTAACATGAGTCTTTGGCAGTTTTATGATAAGTAGGCCTACTTTAACCTGCATTCATTGGTTGCAATTTGTTTACATGAGAATGTTGTCATGATGTCATTTACATACGTGCCAGCAATTGGGTCAACGATGCAACGTCATTTTTTCAATTCTTAATTCTCTTCATAAATCAAATTCCTTTTGTAAAATATTTCAGATTAGACATAAGTACAATGAAGAAATGATTGAAACGTGTACTAGATGGTAGCAGAATTTTGTTATGTACCTATCGTTCTTGTCGTGCTAGACCAGATCTAGCCGGGGGAAGGGGATAGGCGCACTTGGCTAGGGTACCCACCACACCTCCTACCCTCCCCTCTCCCTAGATCAGACCTAGCTAGGGAGAAGGAGAGGGGGGAGTCACTTGGTTAGGCTACCCTACCCCGTCCTCCCTCTACCCTTTCTTGGACAGGACCTGGACAGGAGGTACCCACCACCTGGACAGCAAAAGGTGCCCACCCCTCCCACCCACCCCCCCCCATGGACAGGCAGACACTTCTTAAAACATTACCTTTTCTCGCACTACCTACGTACGCGGACGATGACTAAATGATCTAAAAGTACTTCAGTCTACCCGAAAGTGTGGGCATTCGATCTTTCTGAGAACCAACAACTGACTTCATATATCGGAAACTATCTCTAAAATATCTGACATTGTGTCAAAAATTTGACAGGAACGCGCTAATTGCAGACAGGCACACATTGACAAATGTCAGAACTCCTGTTAAAATTCATCTTAGAAAATATAGATATATTGCCTTTCCTCTGAGTCAGCCGGTATGTACCTGCAAGTCCTCAGTGTATGGGAATAAATTGGAGGGAACATCAATAAATTATGGATTAGGAGAGGAGGTAAAAATCCATGGATGTGCAATTTGGTATTAAATGTTACCATCAATCAATATCTCATGAAATGCAAACAGGTAGTGGGGAGGAGAGTATAATATATTTTACATTGGGGTAATATAATCTATTGGATTTTTTGCAAGTGGGCATGTATTGAATAATCTCTGTCTTAACAACGCTGACTTTAAGACATTGGTTAAAGGTTTTAGAAAGAAGATAAAGTTATAGATTGTTCTTGTCTGAGTACTATCACAAAGTCTGCACCATGTTATCTTTAAATTTCACCTGGAAGTGTTTACAACCTGCGTTAATTAAGTAGATCTTTCTAGTTTCTGAAATAGATCTGCATAAAATAGATTTCCGCGGAGGCTGAATCAACACTTTCAGTTTTAAGAGTTTATTAACACGACACTTTTACTTCACAGTAGATAGATGAAAATTCTACCAGTAATTCCTTTTCAAAATAGAAGCGCCATTACGGTCCATTTGCACCTACGACCAGTTGAACTATTGTGATTGCAATTGCGTGGACGATTATATTGTTTTTCTATGGTGCGAAGTGGAATTGCAATCGCGTTCACAAAAATTGGTGTAATGGTCCATTCAAACCGGCTTTTTTCTCAACTATTTTCTCAACTATTTTCTCAAATATTTTCGCAACATTTTAGGTTCAAGAATGGGTTGTGTACCCATTTTTTTGCGATTTTAGTACAAACACATATATGGATAAATTGCAATAGCAATCGCAATAGTTGAGAAAAAATCCGATGTGAATGGACCATAAACCCATTTTGAACTGTTCGCAATCACCTATACAGCCGCAATCGCAATAGTTCAAATAATCGCAGGTGTGTAAATACACTTTTAGTGAGGGCGGTTTAGGTACAAGATACGATTTCCCTGATATCCGTTCCACTACAGAATGCTTTTTAGGTGGTTTAAGTTTACACTTAAACCACCTTATAGGATAGCGATTGGCAACTTCTTTTTTGGCAATTTGGGACACTTCCCATTGGAATTCATTTGTCAAATTTGGACTCAAGACACCTTATGACATCTTCTAGGACTCTTTTTGGTCAAATTTGAAATATGTCAATTTTTGGCATTTCCAGGGCCATTTGAAATTTTGGCAAAAATGGGTACCT
>JBCAUG010128562.1:0-21050 GCA_038406175.1 Haplosyllis leylae | reverse complement strand
TGTCCGCGTAAACGACGGCGCCATCTTGAATAAATGTGTGTGCAGAACTGATTTCATTTCTTTTGTTATATTATACACGGTATGACTAACATTAAAGAAAAAAATGTTTTGGACAAGTATACGAAAGTGAAGGCTAAACTCATGCAGTGAGTGATTCGTCTATCGAAACTGTTTTGTTTAATACACATTGCTGGATCCATAGTCCTATGTTTAGGTTACTTTTCAGTTGTTTTTTTATCGGAGTGGTAACTTTTATTCACAAAAAGTCCCACTCAAAAGGAGTGTTATTTATCTGATAGTATGTTCAGGAGATCTTTAATTTTAAGATCAACGGTATTTCTTGCATTGTCGGCGTTATTGCCATCATCACATCACAGTAATCCATAGATTTATAGGGTAATCCGTAAAGAGATGATTTAGTTACTTTCATGTGATACGCATAATCGTCGGTATTGCTGGTGATTGTCAAGCTTTCCAGTGATTGCATTGATTGTCTGCTGGAAAATCCCATGCACAAAAGAATCACATGTCAAGGACAGATTGTCATAATTCAAATTTTATGTCATGAGATTTCTATTTTGTATTTTGTATGCTCATTGAAATTTCAAATATGGTAAATATTGTGTTTATTTGACAATATTCAGGATGGCCGCGAAATTAGCAAAAACCTCGGGTCACTGCGTGGTGCTGCACCTGCTTAAAATTTGCTCAGCTGGTGAAACTACTAGTCTAGAAGTCTTATTTTTATCATGTGCTTACAGCAGACTGCACCAAATTTATTTTAAGGGGAAGTAATTTTACATTTAACCATCCATTAGGATGGTGTGCTATTTGTTGATTGAGTAGCTGTGTCTTGATCGCACAGAAATCCAGACTCAGACGCATGTATTTCGATCCAGTATCAACTCAACCACTCTATAGCCGTAACAACCGGCTCTGCTCCTTGCTTCCGCCACAATATATTTTACCTATAGCTTGTGCTCCACCTCCCATACCTTCCTTGCCTTTTGAAAAGATGAGATACTTATATTCCAAATCGATGACCGAAATTATGGTGTTAGTAGGTTGCCATCATGATTAGCCTACCGAATTTGCACTTGGTTCAAAGACTGATCTCTCGCTGTGTACAAAAGTCATGTGGAAATTTGTATTGATTACAGAGCCTCACAGGTTTAGGCTTAGCTCTGTAATATAAATGTGATAAGAATCGTAAACTTCTTACAAAGACCAATATTTCGAAAAGAAAATTAATTGCGATATTCTTTAAAACACCACACGTGTTCTCCCACACCATGTTATTGATATTATTTTGCTTTATGTTTTTCATTTGCAGGCTCTTATCAAACTGTCACAACAGTATTTGTCAAGGAGGCATTTTCCTAACGCACCCGACTTACCACCAAGTCAAGATGGCAAGGAACACAAGTAAGTTACCAGTTACTCTTGCGAGAGGCATTTGTGATACTGTTATGTTTTATTTGAAAGAAAATCTCGTATACTTGAGGTTTTTTGAACGGATTTTATTGTGCACAATTTCACAAGAGTTTTGCCACTTTAAAACATTGTCAGTCACATCATGTTATTCTTTGTCCGAAAAAATGTTGAATGTGACACGAGCGCAACGTCCGTTAACAGAGGAATCACCTTAGTAGAAGGTCCTTGGTGGAATTTAGTGCCAAGACTCGAATGAAGTATTTCTGTAACTCATGATTTTAACGCTGAGGGCCCTCTCTTGAGGAATAACAACGTTATCTCAATGTAAACATATCAGATATTCTATTATTGGTATTAATCTAGTAACTGGGAGCCTCTCTGTAGGTATTCTCCCATTGTCAGTTTCGCGCGATTGTAATTGGAATTGCTGTTTTGTTCTATTGAAAGGCTTGTGAGTGATATATGCAGAATTAACTCAAATGTTGTAATTACAATGCTTTTTGCACAGCCATGGCGAGGGAAATTACTCTGATTACAGTGAAGATGAATTCGAATGCGATTGTGACGAATTTGGAGATTGTCCTCTGTAAAATATTATCATAAAAAAAATTACTATTTGCTATCATTATTTGCATCAAACGTCTCTTTAGCATAAAATTTATGTACTCGTTTTGATCATACAACTCGTATATTGTGGTGGAATGTACTTGTTACTTTGGCTTGGGATCTGAACCCACAACCGTATGGCCATGGCATTTCAAACTTGATGTTGGTAGTTTTATTTCATATCTTAAGTGTGAAATGGAAGAAGAGGAATTATACGGTATTCTGGCAAAACAGCATGTCTCAGATGTGAACCGTTAAAAGAAGTGTTTCGTTTTACCATGGGTTTTGGGGATCTGAATATATGGAGCATCATCGAGCACTTCCAAATTTAAAACCGCTGTCCTCATGGGTTTTGGAATCGTTTACTGGTTTATTAAATGGTTTTTGTTTGAGTAAAAGTGAAAGCCATCAAGAAATTGAATGTTTTAGGTGGAGGGAATCTCAATGGAATCAAAGCATTTCTATAGAAAATAAAAGAGTGAACAAGGAATTCCTACAGTTCATTTGAAAGCAAGAAATCCCATTATTCGATGTAAAATTGCAATCGCATCGACAGGAAGTAACTATGGGGAAACAGTACATGTTACAGTATAATAAAGTTGCAAAGCTAAAAATAATCCCCATAAGGTTTTATGTTACTATGAGAAACTTTGATAATAAAGCTTATGATCTCTTATGTCTTTTCATCACCTCCCACACAGACGAGCACCCGGCAGGTACGTCATCAGTATTAGCACACGTTTTTTCCATGACAAATTGACACGTTTGAACTGTTTATACAAAACTTTATCCGTGTAGTTTACTTTCATTCATTCCCGTTTGCGTAATTTGTCGACGTTGACGTATTAATTTACCTCTTGGAGTGTTTCAGTTGTAGGATTTCTCTTTCATAAATAGTACACAATTTAAACTTTGGTATTTCGTGTGTAGCACATTTGGTTTTATCAATTTGTACATTTTCATTCAGTAGTGGTTTCAATATTATTTTGTTAAAAAGGGATTTTTAGAGGAAATAAATACATTTGATCTTTTCACAAGCGATAGTAATTCCATTAAAGCCACGGAGGTGCATTACACTTTATTCTTTCATCTGAAGGAAGTTCAGTGTCAAAGGGAAAATCAATTTATTTTTGTCTCTTCATTCCCAGAAATTGATATCTTTATTCATTGGATCTGTATTCGAACGTAAACTTTTTCTTTGTGGATTCAAATAAATGTCAAATAAACATTTGGTGTGTTTTCAGAACAATAATGACAGTATGGAAGACAGTATTAGAGGAGACGAATCGGGTGGGACAGCAGCGTCTTGTTGGTGCAGAAACTTATCTGCAGGACATCTCAGAGTCGGCAAAACCGTTGTGCACAGCCAAAAAACAAACTGCCAAAAAGGTACGTTTGGTCGGGGATGTTCAGGGGTCTTCTTGATAGAGAGTATAATGTGTTGCCGCTACAGTTAGGTCTTACTTTTGTTTTCTGCCTTTGGAAAGAAAACTTCAATTCAGCAATACTTGCTTGTGACTGGTATTTGGGAAAGCAGTTGATGTATTCTTCAACGGCAGTTTTGATTCAATTAGGCTCTGCAAATATTGAAACCTTGTTAGCACTTGGAGAGTAAATGATTTGTTGAAATGCAATAACTTTTTTTATTTTTATGAGTTAGAAGATCTGTAACGTCTTTGATTTTCTGTGTAAATGTTAGCATATGCAAATAGATATTTGACAGAGGCACAACAAACACACATACCCAAGTCTCAGTAACGTTACCTTGTTCAGTGAAAGATGAAACGCGTTGCGTAAACTTGTAAATTCGTCTTAGACGCCCATCATTTTGTTTGCAACACTTTTACATAACATGGAATTCTGTCCAGGATTAACCAAAAACACGGAAAGATGTTGGGGTGGGCTAGCGATGCTGTAATTTTAAGTGATTACAATGATTAACAAAGAATCAAAATGAAGAAAAATGTTAAAGACTTGGAAATAAAACAAAGAAATTTTAATACCATTGAACTGAGTATCTTTTCGTAGATTTAATTCGAAGTATTTTACCCTTGGCATTTCACTTGGAGGTATGCGGAGAGGGCAGACTGAAAACTAAACACAATTATATTCAACTGAATTACACAAATAGTGACGAAACAGTTGCAGCAATTTTGCGCCAGTCATTATTTTTCGATGCAGGAGGTGATAATTGTTGAATTATTTCTCCAGTCAATACTGGTGATAATGAATATTTATGAATAGCTTTCCAAAATATCTGATTTACAGGACCAGTAGCATTTATTACCGTGTCTTGTTCAATGAGCGTTTTGCATACTCATTCGAACTAACACCTACATTCCAATTTCGGTGACCTGAAATGATAGTTAACTGTATTTGTGCCTACTGTTTTACCTGTTTAGTACTTTTTAAATGTAAAATGTTATTGCTGTATATTATGTACAATGTACAATGTTTAATTTTAATTTATTCACAATCAGGTTATGGAATTAACTAGCACAATACAAAAAGAAGTCGCTACGTCAGTCGCGGAAATGGTTAAATCTCATAAAGTTTACAGTGAAGAGGAACATCTATCCCATGACTCCAGAACCAAAGCTGAGGTGATAGAGAAAAAGTAAGCAGACAATAGAACTTTGTTTTAATTACACCGGAACAACATATTTTGCTGTGCCGGTACTGGCTTTTTACAGTTCGAATCGACTTCTATTTCGACGCTAACTCGGAGAAGATTACAATGGATATCAATGAGAATTAGTCTGAATGAGACTCGATGTATGTGGTGTGAACACTACGTGTGTTAAAATATATGTAAAATATCATACAACTCAAAAGCTCAAAAGCCGTTTCAAAAGCTCAGCAAATTATCTTCTCACTATGTCCATTCATACGGATGTCTGGCTGTCTGCAGACAGTTACCAAAATTTTCCAATTTTCAAAATTTCCTCGGATTTCAAAAATTACAAAACCAAAATGTGTTTCAGGACACTCTGGGCGTCGTTCTCGCAGATTTGGCGTGATCGCATTCTTATTATACAACCCAATTGAAATCAGTATCGGAATGGGACTCGTTTCCGAATTGTGTAAACAAGCCATCACACTGGTGACTAATTTTTTAGCCCGATGCCAAGTCCGATAATTATGGTACCCATTTTGGGAATGGGATCACAATCGGAATAACTCCAGTATGAACATTTCTACACAGTACAAAATATTTTGTATGCCATCAAAATCGGAATCGGGCAATGGAAATAAAATATTGTGGCTGATTTGCCCAGTTATGATTTTCAATTACCCACGGAAATTTTAACTCGGTTCGGTACTCATTCCTTTCTGATTCCTGTTCCGATGCTACCCTTTCCCTCCCCCGCCACCCCTACCACTGGAATAAATTCATTATGACCGCAATCGTGAATAACTTTGTTTCTTTTTTCAGAATAAAGAAAAAGTCTACTGGTCTTTTCACATCCATGTCATCACTTAAGAAGAATCACGAAAAGGTAACTAAAAATTGTCTCCGCAGATAACTTGTTTCCACTGAATAACAAACTGTTCTTTCGTGTTATGGATTTTATCTTATGGCCGTAATTAACAGATGCAGGTGCCTTTTATCACACATATTCATGTACAATTAGGCATTTACTTGGATCATATTTCAGCTGAGCAGCAAGCGTGAGGAATGTGAGATTAAGTCAACGCAGTCTCGTAACGAATATCTGCTCAACATGGCAGCGGCGAATGCTCACCAGATACGCTATTTCAACATAGATCTGCCTGAACTTTTGCAGGTAGAATAAACTTGCTTTATTGTGAAACTGGCAAAAAGGTGGAGAGAAACTGGGGAAGATCTTGGAAGATGAAATACATTTATGTGGGTGTTGTAGAATACAAAAATGTGAGAAATTTGAGAAAATGGGTTGGGAGTTAAAACCCATATTCAGAAAAAAATATTTGAGATCTTGCTGTTGTTCAATTTCATGGTGTAGTCTTCGTCATTGGGCATCTTGTGCAATTGTTCTTCGTATACCACGGTGGCATTTTTATCTGTGGTCGAGGTATAATGGCTTGCGGGATAATAACTAAAGGGAGATGGCAGGGATCTCTGACTTTCCTTTTGTGGTTAATTTGATTTTAATTTTAATGTCTCCCTTTCGGGCAATTTGTGAAGAAAGTTGTTGAATATATTTAATTTATCAAATCAAAGTACGATACGCTTAGTCGCGTCGTTGCCAAAAGCAAAGCAGAGTGTCTTATCTTCATGCATAGAATCCGTTACCTTGTAGCTTCCATATGGTCATTGAGTCACCAAAAATTTAAGTTGTGCAAAATGATCTTAAACAGACTTTTGAAGGACGCGCGGTCTTGGAAGATCTAATCACAGTTCGAATGTGACCTGACACAATTCTGGTAAACATTAATGATACGAAGTTGGAAATATTGAAAAGTTTTTGCGACTCATTACCGTAATATTTGATGACATTTGCAGAGATCACATCCACAACATTGGCATCAGCGTGTGGGTGCTCGGCTCAATGCCTCGAATTCATGGACAGGGGATTTCACCTGCATTTTTGTTTGACAAATTCAGACTATTCTCTCTATCTGAAAAGAATACTGGGGTCGGTGCCTAAGCGAACCCGATTTCAGAACCATGGGTGTGGACATCTTCTTGTGTGAAGAAAGTACCCTGGATTGAGTGATATCGTATAGTTTCATGACAAGGCGAACAGCATTGTTTTCCTTATTGGTTGGGGTCATGAAATATCTCAGAAAATGTGTTAAATAATTTATGGCACTTGGAACCAGATCTGAAGTTTCTTAGGTTCTTGATGCTCAGATATTTCGGTAGAGAAGTTGCGTTTACACAGATCGTAATAGTAGTAAATTTGTGAACTATGTCAAAAACTTGGAAGGGAATATAGCGTTTCTTTATCGTAATTTAATTTGTATAATTTTGTTCGTTTTAAAACTTGAACGTGTAGTCTCTTACTCTTCTCTTAATTGTTTTTAATCTGGATTTATTAGATGGAAACCAAGGTATGCTACTCCGTATTTATTTGGTTATGTACCCTCTTTGTTATGTGTGTTTGTAGCTTTGTGTGAGACAAGAATGTACTCCATCTCATTAATAGCAGTGATAATGCAAAACATTCTACTGCTTTCAACAACAGCTTCATTCTGGTTAATTATTTGTAAGTGATTGATTTAGTTTTCTTGAAAGAAAAAGAAGATGTATTGGGAGACAATTTAGAAACCTGTGCTCTTTTAACATGTATACTGTGCCAGAACCATATTTTTCTTGGTAAGAATAAGGTAGAAATTTGGGAGCAAAAAGCTGTTAATTTGCTGCGTAATTGGGTAAAAATTGCTTATTTTTATAATGTAGATACATATGGCTGAATACGACATTTTGACGAACAATTTTAGATTAAACTTTGTTAACACGTCGGTGTTGGTTCACGTAGACATAGTAAATCCAGAAAGCAACTTAGGGGTGAAAACATAGTAATAAGACATGCGGTTCTTCCCAAATTTCCAAAAGGTTGTGTTGCATGCATAATTTGATTGACAGACATATCGGAAAAAGAAATCTAGCAATGATTTACTGTACCCTTTCTTTACTTCAGTGAACTCCTGTCAAACAGCACCTATTTCGTTGTCCCTTAAACACTTTTTGCAATATAATATCTAAGTGACAATGTCTTGTTTGTTCAAATATGGGGTCCACGAAAAGAACGTAACAGTTGACTGTATCAATTGGCGATGAAACGATTGCATGCTGCATGAACCGTTGATCCGTTTGCACTGTGTGGTGTACCGCCAGCAAATGTCTAGAGCAAGAATAAGCATGTTATTTTATTTTTTCAGGTGCTAGACGGTGATATGTATGACAAGTTACGAGAGTTTTTCATTCTCATGGCGCGCACAGAGCTGGAGTGTTGTGGTCTCACACAAGAGTGCTTCACCAAAATCATGTCTGATGCTGCACTTGTGAGTATTATGAAAAATTCTGCAATTTACCTTCAGAATATTTTTACTCATAAAGTGTCCTGTGGTTCTGAGGTCCTAACAGTTTTTTAAGTCCAACGACCATAAACTAACAATCTGAATGAACTTTAATTTGATTTGCAGGTCAGTCGCGATTACAACTTGCAGGTCTTCCTACATGAGAACCACGTATTCACGGACCTTTTACAATACCAATTTGAACCTCAAGATAATGATCAGGTATGTGTGTCGGGACTTTAATCTTTGCTTAAGACATTTACACATGCGCGCTAAAGACGATCACTGTACCGAAAGGCCCAAGTGCAAGACTACATCTTTAAATCAAATTTATCTTTATTTGAAGCCAAGGGACGGAGTCATCCAAAATGGCAATCTCTCAAATTTAATAAATAACTAAGCTAATTAATGGTAACTGCTACCACCATAAACTATCATAATATAATAATAATGATTAATTATATGTAATATAATTCTGGTGTATTACTATTTGCAGGTAGCCACAGTTTGTGGTGAACATGGCGCTAGTCAAGAATTAGACAAAGAAGCCAAGCTATGGGCCACTAAGATTGCCAAGGAAAACCGTACTATACGGGTTAACAGCAAAAAACTGGAGTTATTGGAGGAGCAACTTTCCTCTGGAAAAAAGGTAAATGAACAATCGAGGCTTTTCTGGACAAAGAAAAATATCACTTTTGATGAAAGGTATTCTACTTGGTATCTTCTTCAGGGGGTAGCCAAAGAAATTCCAACATCAATAATTTAAGAAATTGACTATTATCAATAAATCTCATTTTGTCGATCACAATTTCTCTACCAACACAAAGTATATCCATTTATTTTGTTTTGTCAGATATCAGAATTGGATTTGAAAGAAGACAAGAAAGATGGAAAAGACAATGCTTCGAGTCCTGTGGATCCAGAAGCTAAACTAGAAGAATACAGGCAATGTATTAGAAAAGCTGAAACAGGAAAATGTAAAGCTGAAGCTCGAATAGAAGCACTGAGAGTAGGCAATGGTATTAATTTTTTTTAACTCGTTAACAGTAGGAAAAAAGGCATTGACTTTATTCTTTTACAAAGAAACTAAGTGATTTATCGTACTGTATTTTGTTCCGCCCAGTTCAAGTTGATGATTGGCTAAGAGAAGCTAATGCCAAGGAAATAGCAGAAGAGGAGGAAGAGGAGAGAAA
Source organism: Haplosyllis leylae (assembly GCA_038406175.1). Classification (NCBI taxonomy): domain Eukaryota; kingdom Metazoa; phylum Annelida; class Polychaeta; order Phyllodocida; family Syllidae; genus Haplosyllis; species Haplosyllis leylae. The sequence continues at coordinate 11,811 of JBCAUG010128562.1, read as the reverse complement.
TAGGAGCAGTAGTGTCATGTCTCATAAAAGTGGCAGCACGGAAGGTGACAAGGTAAAAAATGTAATAGTTAATAAGTCGATTTTCCCCTTCCAGCTTGACACCTTTACAGTCTGAATACAAATTATAACGTTTCGCTTCAACTAGAAAATAATAACTATTAAGTTGACTTTCGTGAATAGTCCACTTACTGCTATGTTACGGAATTTCCTCTTCGCAGCAAAGTAGGACGGCCAGTGTCACCGAAGAAGCACATGCAAACCAAATCAACTCTACCACATCACAACCCAACGACAGCACATACATCCACTATGATGATGACGACGATTATCCAGAAACGTTTACAGAAAATAATGCAAGTCAAGACGTTGAAAGTTCTGGATATTCTTCAGGAAGGGTGTACCCCATCAAGTGCTATGCACTCTACGATTTCCAGGTATTTATTACTGGCACCAAATGTAAATGTATATTGCAGAACATAAACAACGTGTAATGCTAATGATACGTGTGGCAATGTTATATTTTAATGAACAATTTTCTCATTGTTTTAATCCAAAAGTGAACACATTAATATGTATTTCTTCACTTAACAGGGAAGTAATCCAGATGAATTGTCACTTAGGGAAGGTGAATTGATTGAATTAATTGCTGACGGAGATGGTGATGGGTGGGTTAGAGTGAGTAGACTTACTTCTATTATGGCGTTAAATGTGTATAATAATTTCATATTAAAAATTACGCAGGAAGTGGTTTATGGTTTGTTCTCTCTTGACAGGCAAGAACAGAATCTGGTAAAACTGGATTTATACCAGAGAATTACATTAACCTGGATCAGGCGATTAATGGTGCTGTGGACAACAATGAAATGAACGTTGATCATGGTTTGCCAGATAGCGCAGGGTATGTCAGAGCTCAAATACATAAATAAACCAGAAAGTCCTCCGACGGGAAACCGCACGAGGCGTACCGCCCGCGGTGTAACCTGTCCCGTGGGGGGTGGGTACCCCAACCTGACCTAGCCGTGGGGGGGGGGGGGGCCCAACCTGACATTCAAGGCTTGAAATGACTTCAATCTAATGGAACTCTGAATTAAATGTGTTTGAATTAACTGTGCATTTTAACCCTGAAAAGATAGGAAAGTTGCAAAGAATTAGCAAAAAGTTTGAATTAGGTGGAACTTCAATTTAACTGTGTTCGAATTATCCGCGCCCGAACTGTATCTATCTCTATCTAGCTAGATATCTAGCCATCCATCTAGTCATATATCTCTGGAGCTAAATGATACCAAGTACAAACTAAAATGTGGTGCGACACAATGCTTCTAAGCATTCTTGTTTATTAAATTTTCAAATTTAAATTTTTAAATTTGTAGTGTAAATTTGTAATGAAATAAGTTTTAGTACAGAAAATTAGACTGGTTGAAATCTTAAAAGCAGTGTCAAAGATTTTACTGGACTCATTGTAGAGTATTGCTTACTTTCATAGATATGATAGCACATCCTATGGAGATAGTTCCGCGCCGACCAGTGCCCCCTATGACAGCAGTGTGCCTCCGTCAGCTGGATACGACAGTGGTGTACCTCATTCTGCTGGATACAGTAACGTACCACAGAGTGCGGGGTATGACACTACACACTCAAACAGTTCCGGTGCGGAAAGAGTATCTGCATATTCTGCAACGGATTATGAAATACAACAAATGGTGAATGGTCAACCAGTATCAAGTGTTCCACAAGGTATTTGATCAGATACCTCTAAATACCTAAACGGAAATTAGTGGATTTTTGACAATTTTAGTACATTTTTGTCAAATTTTATAACCTGTTTCAAGTTGAATTCTGTTTGCATGAGTTTTTTGGTTCAGGTGTTGGCGGTTTACCATTGACTGGGACAACAGACGGTGTGTGGGCAAGAGCCTTGTATGATTATGATGCAACATCCGCAGAAGAACTGTCCTTCACTGAAGGACAGCTTATTCGTGTTCTTCGAAAGGTAAAGATCTGAACCCCGATGACAACGGGAGTTATTATTTTTCTTTGAATTGCAGCTGTTGCTGGAGTCCCAGATGCCCTAATTGAATATGTACCGGTATTTGTTTTGAAATGTACATTCATGGAGTTTGTTTCTTTTTGTCGCTGCTTTAGGAGTTGGTAAGTTGATAGAATTAAAGGATAAGGATGTAGAGGGGTGTTTCTGTATTGTTAAGATAAGTTGTGTATTTAAAGAGTAATTTGTGCCAAGGTTCCAAAAATATTTTACTTTTTAACATTGCAGAATTGCATGTTTTGCATTACATCACCTTTTGCTAAGGCGATATGACTTTAGTATTAGTTTATATACCTTCAAATACATTGTTTAATTAATGTTACAGGATGAAAACGGCGTTGATGACGGTTGGTGGGAGGGAGAAGTCAACGGAAATATTGGTGTATTTCCTTCTCTAGTCGTAGAAGAAATTACAGACGGTACAGGTGCAAATGTGAGTATCATACTGTATACTGAACTATTTAATCTCTTCTGACAATTCAGTATTGTATGAATCAGATTAGTCCCATGTAAAAAAGAACAGATTATTTCAGGACGTGATGAATCAAGTATAGCATTACTGAATTGCCATGGGAGAGATTTCACTGTTTATATGTTTGTACACTGATGCTGTCGTCTAATTAATCGGCTTTTCACGTTGCAGATGTACATGTAGTGCTAAAGAAATACCGCTGCACATGCACGGACCCACGATATGGTGTTTCATTCTATTTCAGAGAATTCTTTAAAGGGAAGAAAATGATTGTTGACTCTCTATGAAATAGAAAACTGCTCTCATTTGTAGCCGTGTTAAGGACTAATGATTTAACGGTCATGATACACTAAACTTGTTCGATCGATCTTTGTCTTGGAATAACTTTTTGCATTTGTTTTTGACCATTGGTTCATTGCAGAAACTCCTAACCCCGGTGGGTAATGAACCCCCACCGTTCACGCCCCCGGAACCAGGTCCTCTTCCCCCTTCTCTGGAGGTCACTCAGCCAACGCCGAGTGATGAGGGTCTGCCCTCGCCTCCCGACGCCAAAACACCCACCGGTGAGTCCCACTATCATGGTGTCTTAAGTATTATCATGTCGTCTAGTGATGTCATGTCATGCCACGATTCCCTTCCACATCCACCTTAGTTATTTGCATGGTGGTTCCTGTTTTCTAAGTTTGATGGCAACACGCATTTTAAGGTCCCACAGTAGCATAGAGATTGAGGCAAATGTATGTAAACATCCATATTTGCATTGGACTAGTCTTCTTGATTTTGCTTTAGAAATATTGGTGACTCTCGGTAATGTAGCCCTTAAGTTTTGAACTTGGTTGTCTTTTTCCAATATTTTCATAGTAACTAGCTTGATTTTACCTCTCAAGTACACTCATACTTTTCGCTGTTTTTTTCGCCATTGACGTTATTCCTGTGTTTTTGACATTGATTCAAGTGGGCCAATTACCATCAATAAATTACGTTCACGACATTATTGTTAAGTTGCAAACCTAGTTTTCCCCGCACATTTTCGACTAATATGCTTGAATTTATGGAGACGACTCACACATCAGAAATATGATGTATTTATTTTCTAATTGTGCACGTTTGTGTTCATGTTGATGGTGTTATGACATTGGACCTATGTAGGAAAAACATGTAATGTATGGTCGATAAATAGAAGGTCCCGAATTCTGTGCAGTTTTATTTTTCATGTTAAATAATACAAGTGAGCCCACTACTCCTAAAAGGAAGCAATTGTATGAGAATAAATTGACTAACTGGTGCTTTATTGTCCATTTAAGTGCCTAAAAGCCTGGTTGAGATCTATGAAGGCATGTGTAGGCAGATGTTGACGTATGTCTGTGTGATTTATTTCAGATGTTGCATGTGCAACTAGTCAGAAAAAAGAATATAGATTCACATATCAAGATGCCACAGAACAGAGAAGTTTGTGTTTCTCTTCAAAAGCTTCTTTTTTGATATTACATAATTCTAACCAACGATGCTTACAGTTTTTAAACACCAGCAATGACTAGCTAGGCTTAGCATGAAGGTTTTATATTTTTTCATAAAAATCTCACTCAAGGTTTTATGACGCAAATTTGTATATCATGTTATATTTTGCAGAATTACGTGTAGTATTATTTATGTATTTATTTCCAAACACATGCGTAAGAAAAGAAACTATGCGGGAAAACATAACAAATTTCTTTTAAAAGCAGCTTCCAAATGTGTGGAAAAGTCTTGCACTCGATATGCACATCGCTCATTTATATCACGCATTTATAGAAACTCGCCAATGACTTTTTCAAAAGAATCCAACGTGTACATCAGTGTAATCCACTTTCACATCAGCTTATTCTGTGGCAAAGATTTCTGAAAATTATTCTTCCGCAAGTGAAAAAAGTAAATTTATGAACATTAACATTTGAAACTAATTTGACAAACTGCATAAAAGCATCTTTTTATGTACGCACATACACCTGACATACATTTTAATTTGTAGTTAACGATAGACATTTGTTTACTTGTAAACAGACGAAACTTGTCTGGAAAAAAAGCATGCTTTCCAATTCGATTAAGAATTCTTCTAATATCCATTGTACTCTGTTCTCCATGCTGGTGCTCTTTTGATGATGATGACAGAAAGAGATGATAAGAAGTCTGACGGGGATGCGCCTGCTCAGGCAGCATGCGAGCCTGCACCTGAACCCCCTGCAGAAGCTGACGATGACCTTCCTCCTCCCCCTCTTCCCGAACCTGATAATACTGACCCCAAACCTGACATTGACTCCGAGACCTTTGACAATCGACAGGATGACCCTGAAGAAAATAAGGATCAGTTAAATGAGAAAGGTACGAGGACGTCCCAACTTTTGTAGCTAGTAACGTAGAATAGATTGGCTGGAGCTGAAAGATGGATGTTAACTATTTTCGGCATCTGGACCGTGATGATGTTTGATGTTTCTCGCTTGGTCTGAAGAATGTGAGGTTTTGAACGTAAACACCTCTTCTTCTTTGCTGCTACAGTTATGTAAAATAGAATGCTTGTATTGTACGAACTTCGCAATTTTTGCAATTTAAACAAACGGTGGCTTCTCGTAATGGTTAACTTTTGAAGGCGAACATTTCCAAAATATGATTTGATGAACCGGGAATAAATTAATGAATGAAATTTTTATTTAACATAATACATCATGGCGTTAAACAACACTAAATTCCTTGTCTGTGTACACTTATGATATTGTCTACATAATCTTCCGTTCTCTATTATTTGTATGTTGTCCCCTTCATGTTGTTTCATATATATTTGCACAAATACCACTCCATACAGACGGAACTAAGGTAGACGATGCAGCAGACGATCTTCCTCCTCCTCCACTTCTTGCTGCAGAGGAGTTTGAGGACAACTTGCAGGTAACTCACTGCTGAAGCCTACTGCGCACCGTGTGATCTTTGCAAATGTTCTGCAAAGCGGAGGGATACAGAAATTCCTCTAAAATCATAAATATGCACGCAATGGGACTTTCTATATAGAATTTAATTCCATCGGCAACAATGACAATTCTTGAAGATTGCAAAATAGCACCAACTGATTGAACGTTTTATTGCGCGCATATTTACTGTATTATGCATGAAACTTTTGTATTTAATTTTTTAGTGTGACAAAATGTGTTTGAAGTGAACTTAAAAGAATATCGTCTTATTCCTTTTATAGAGTGTGGTAGCCATATTCGACGAAACAGGCAGACGAGTTTTTGTTTTTGTTCAATATTTTCAGTTTACTGTGTCCGGAAGATTTTTAGATTTGGTAATGCATGTCGTACATCAGCTATCACAGATGAAACACATGCACATTTTATAACATTGAGACATTTTTGAAAATAATGATGTATGGGATTACTTATTTTAAATATTTCACCTAACTGAAAAATTAGTGTTCAGGGGAAATAAATTTTTAATTATCAAAATGGGCTTTAGTTGTCGCAGAAGTCCTGTTAAATGAGATCAAATGCCAAATCATATCTCGCACTTTGTGTAATAAGTATTAATTTACTTTTTCCCGCTCGCAGGATTTACTGTAATGGAAGAGGTATACTTAAGTACATGTATTAAAATTATTGTTAGTGCTCTGTTATTTCCAAGCTTCACTACTTTGCCTCAGAATTAACAATCACAAATCAGCTGTAAAATTTCAGATTGTCGTAGATTAATTTGATCATACAAGGTGACTAGTGTGATGTGTGTTAAGTACTCTTACTGTTTTAGTAAGATGAAAATACAGTATGTTTTATGTGTATCGTGTACACTTTTGACTCTCACGTTAACCCAGAAAAAATGGGATCTATCATGGCTATAACTTTTCAAAATGTTAGTACGCTCATTGTGTACGCACGATACAGGGCCACATACAGTGTCACGGGATGATACACGAATAATAGTATGGATATCTGAAGACCTTAGTTTAAAACCAGCCTAGTTGGGAAGGGCTGTTACCTAAGCATAACTTTGGAAGAGGCATGAATGGTGCCGTATTGTGCTTTGTTATCTAAACCCAACAAATTTTGGAATCTACTTTTTTCGCGAGACGCGCTTAATTTTGGAGATAGTTTTCAATACTTTTGTATTTAATTTGTAGGTGGATGGCCAGGATGGTCCTACATTAAATCTACAGCATCAAGCAGCTGACAGTGGCATCGTGGTACAATATGATCACAACGAGTCAGTGATATAAACTACATACAACTTTTCAAGTCATCAAGCTGGAGATACTAGTCATTTTATCCATGCAACCACTTCTGTCAGGAGATAGAGACATTTTTATACGTGACAAGTAAAACTGTTGTGATAGATGTAAGATTTTTTCACAGCTCATGGAGATATATCTATCAAGGATATGGTTCAGTTATTATTCGGCCATTTGCTGTAACTTAGTCCTAATCTGCCGAATTTGTAACATGTATCAATTGAATGAATTGAGAGTTTCTAAGCAAAATAACATTTTGTAAAATAAATTCATTGTTTTCAATGATATCTAAAAACAGTGGACGTGAACAGTCACGCCTTGTCTTTGTTTTAGCTGGTCAAAGGTGATCACTTTCGTCTTTCACAACCGTCTCATTTGATCGTACTACATTAAAATTGTAAAATATAAAAGGGCTACTTTACAACATTGCATAACAAATCAGTTGTATTCAAACTTCTTTCTAGGCGCATGAAAAATATCTATGCGTACATTTTGAATTCTGTGTTTGAATGAACTATCCACCACAACTTACGGCTTTAATTTTTCACGGTACTATATTTTATTCGACCAAAGGTTGCCAACCGGTATATGTACATACCAGGATTATTATTATAATAAAGTGTAGTGTTTTTGACAATTACTTTGTGCCATTGCATGATATTCTCAGCTCTTATATCATGTAGATACATATTTTACAACAGACAAAGTCACATCACTTGTTTTAAAGTGCGAAGGCTTGTTTTATGTTATCAGTTTCCCTGCTGCCTTCTCTTCTGTTCCAAGTTGTAAATTTCGAGAGTTTCAAACGAAGTGTTGACTTTATTTTTGTAGAATGTACAATTCAACAAACTCTATTATTTAAAACAGTGGCATTTCAATTATTTTTTTTTTGGAGTTTCAATTTCAGCAACATGTTATATTTTGTTAGCTGTTGCAACTTGAGAAAAAAAAATGTTGTACTGTATATAAATATTCATGTCGCAAGGGAAAGACTTGAAGGCACCATGGGAGAGGAACTAATGGATAATTTTAATGAGTTAGCAATACTAGTCTTTACAAAATTGTTAATCATGGAAAACCACAAAAATTGGTAAGGTAGTCCCAAAAAGGCGAATTGGTTATGATGAGTAATATTATAAATGAGAAAAGGTGTATTGAAGTACTTGAAAGAAATATTGTGCAGGGCAACAAAAGTAATCAACAGTTGCTAATTTCTGTAACGAAGTTTTCACAGGAGCGTTTAGAGCAAAACTAGATATGTGAATGTTAGGTTTCAAAGGATATTTATCAGAAAGTCCTTTGCCAGGAGTTTCTTTGTGCAATAATGTACATATCATATTTGTGTTAACATATGTACAGTAATATTACATGACATACAGCTGTAACATTGTTACCGAATCTGTAGCAAAAAATAGTCACAAACAGATTGAATTCTAATTCATGGTAGTTTGCCAATGTAAAATGTTTGCATTGTTTTGAATTAGCACATTTTATTTTGCATTCAAAATATTGGCCACATGAAAAGCACCACTTACTATTCACAGCAAATGTTTCAAGAATTCTGTGGAGGTTTGTACGCACATGTGCGCTATATTTTGATGGTTCTTTACGAATGTAGCATTGAAGACCTGTGTTAATGAGCCACATTAGGAACTATATCTTTGTTTGCTGCACAAGAGATTTGAAGATGTCTTTCAGTGTATGTAAAGTTTAGAATAGTGTATTAATTAGCATTGTCTCTATGCAATGTTCTAATGTCATGGTGCACATTACAGGACATTTTGCTATAACGCATCTTTTGGTACTTTACAAGTGATAGTTTAAAATGTAAATAATTACATATCAGCACACTATTAGTTGTCTGACAAGGATCTGTAATAGTGATCATGAATTAAAATGTCTTGTTTTCTTCAGGGGAGAAGCCCCGAATTGAAAAGTTTAGTGAACGTTTTTCCAGTAACATGGTAGCGCCGTTCTTTTCACCCAATCGCTGTTTCACCGAAACCGAATTAGAAGCCAAGTGTGTGTATTTATTGCATGACATTGCCTGTAATCCGCCATTATTTGAAACGTGATATCAGGCAGTTTACTATTCTGATTCACCTACAACTGATGCTTGTGGAAGAAGTGGCGTTTATCGAGAATTAATATTGATGCGAAGAGTAAGAAACTGGTTAAATTGTGAGGTAAACCTGCTTTCATATAATTTGATAATTTCGAGGTTCATTGATACAGATTATTAAGAAAGAAATGTGTTGGTAACTTTTTAAGTTGCCAAAAATACCTAAATAGTCTTTGTCTTTGAATAATTAATATTGTATTAATTATTCAGTAGCTTCAAATGCAATTCTTGCAAAGTTTTTTCTTGGAACATGAGTACACATTTACTTTACGCATTATATTTAATTCTAGTCAAGATAATATTTTTATTAATGAAGCAGTGTATAAATTACCAATGCAATAGAATCTGAATTTGAACTGATCTTGCCTGGCTACCAATCTTGAATAGTCGTAAAGATTGTATAGCATTTTTAAGTGATTGGCATCATCCTTCCAGTTTTTTTAACAGTAGGTACATTGATACACCTTGTTGAATGTACTTAACACCACTAGATGCAAGTACGTGTAAAAAATGTAAATAACACTGTAATTGTTGGCCTTGTTAGACTTTCCCCTTGGCTGTGCTTCACCGTGGGTTTTGTCACCCAGTAACTTATTGTGTTGTTGTATCCTGCAAAGTGGATGGGGGAGTTGATTAGTTGTTCGTTTACAAGACGACATGTTTACCTTTAGTTTTTATGTTACTTTAGCACCAAAAATTACGCGCTGTTGTTTAGTTTCGAAAAGACACAACTCCACCAATACTAAAGTCTTTTGCCATGGTCAGTAGAAACAGGTTTCGACAACTTAAAACAGTGAAAACTTATTTAACTACTGTACAGTAGATTGTGGTGCACGTCAAATTTACTTCCAATATCAAGTACAAAAATAGACATCAGGGTCATTGCATTTACATGTCATGTATTATAGTGTAGATAGAACAGTCAATAAATATCTAAAAAACCGAATTGGTTGCCATGCATACATCTTGACTAATATTTTATGAAAAATGTAAAATATGTGTATTACATTATTAAATTGTAATGCCTCTTTGTCAAATCCATGCGTATATTAATACAATTTTACGTTACTCTTGCAAAACTTCAAAAAAATGTTTACAACTTGGTGATAACAAAACATCGAAGTACTTTTTACAAAAACTAAATATTTAACCATTTGTCGAGTTACCAGGTAGAACTGTGTGTTTTGGTTAAATATCGTTTGACTGAATTCCCCCAAGACAGGGACATTCCAGCGGTGAATCCAGAACGTATATCACACCATTTGTTGCTTCTATTGGATCACTGAGTACTTTGGCTGATTTGTTGATAATGAAAGGAGCCCCCGGTTCCTCTTGTTGGATGTGGATCCATTCTCCGGCCACTCGGGTTTCAAAGCGGTACTGTAATCTTGGTTCTATGATGGTAGTGTACACGGGCTGATGGACTATGTGGTACCCCAGGAACTGTAAAATGTAACTATATTTTCGCAACAAAGTTTTGCCTGATGGCCTTGTTTAATCTCTTTGGTCTACTCAATTGCGAGGTATTGCAAAGGCTACCTTGTTGCCAGAAATCAGTGATCAAAGGAACTTGCTACACCTGAAAGCGTGGCTTTCCCCAAAACTTATTGTTAAAAGCAAGAGATTTGTTGTTGACAAGTCAAATTGTAAGTTTGAATACGTCGGTTTATTCACTTACTCGTCTCAACTCTGGCTTGTTGTTAACGAGTCTTTCAATCCGGTTGCTGTCCATGCTGTCGAATGCGTTGTTGTCGGGTGCAAATATCGTGAAGTTACCATTGTCATCCGTCAACAGGTGATCCATGCTGGCAGTGTCGATCAAAGCTCGAAATGTTCTAAAATTGTAATGACGCAAATACGTATGTGGGCGACGCACAAGGCTTGTGTAATTTACAGATCATTTTTTGTATAACACCAAGAACTTATAACAACCTACCCAAGAGCAGCTTCTTGACGCAATTTCCATCGAGCGTTATCAGTCGGTGGAGTCAGCATTCTGTCTATGATGTGTATCACTCCGTGTCCAGCTCGGTGGTTAGAACTAATAATCTTTGCTCCATTCACAGAGAAACCCTGTACACAAAACAACATACGAGATATAATTCTTGGAAATATCCAAGAGTCTGGAACCATGCGAATCCGGTGTGATTCTAAAAAAAGTTTCATCATGAAAAATACTACTGGGAATAGCCTCTAATTGTGATTATGTCCAAAATATTTTTCCCGGTAAATCATGGTCACTTTGGGAAATAAGAAACTGTTTTAACGTAAAATACTTATTACCCCGTGGATGACATTCAGCCTCAATTTGATGCCTTTCTCAGTGTGTGAGGTGATTGCTTGTTTTCCTCTGATAGTTTGGGTCGTTATTGTGACTGGCGACAAATGGTAGCCAATTGTGTTTCGCACTCTTTTTTGACTCGATTGTAGAGATCTCTTTTCTGCCCTGCTCATGTCTAGAACAATAAGACTGATGAAAATGGATGCTATTGTTCGTAGGTAACAAAATGTAATGGAAATTCCGGAATTCATTATCTCAGAAAAAGCCTTTTTCGGGGTTTACTTTGAAAACATCGGACACTTGGTACAAATACGGTAAAGTTTTCGCCAGTTCGTTCTCCTTTAAGTATGTCTGATACTCCGGCTTGTTGTGCGTATTCCAGAAATTCATAATGTTCTTGTTCCATCAGTACTTCGTGCAAAGTTTTTGCTGCAGTCAGAAATAAAAAGAGAATGAATTGACCAGCCTTTTAAAAAAGTAAAAGGAAACTATCTCTTGCATACAGTTTATTGGTGGCTCGCTAGAGTCACCTTAGTGGTTGATTGATGGTTTTTGCCCCGAAATTCTGGGCCCGTGGTGGGGACCTACGAAGGCCTTTTGCGGCTCAGTGACTATACATGGGATGATGGTTCTATTTGCAGGT
>JBCAUG010128452.1:0-21051 GCA_038406175.1 Haplosyllis leylae | reverse complement strand
CATGCTGACCTCTATACAGTCGGCAGGTGTCACACCAGAGGTGAATCTGAGGACCACACAAGTGAGAAAGCATGCAAGGTGATCCACCCTGGCTTTGAAACCCAGGGTAGACGTCACCAGAAGTCCAAAATAGGGGTATCAGTGGTCCTAAAAATTTAGAAAAAAAAAATTTAAACAAAGTCTTCCTCGAAACGTGTTAATCAATGTGATAGAAAAGACATGAGTATCACATACCATCATACCACAGTGCAGTAAGAAGATCTTTCTTTTCTGCCATTTTGTGTTCTACCATTTTTCTGCAAATACAAACCAACGAATAATTTCAATCACCTGTAGAATACCATGATGTTACAATTTCACAGTGAGATTTGGCAACACGAAGGCTGTACATGTGCAATTACGCTACATATCCTCTTCCCAAGAAGCTAACCCGCAACACTCCAAAAAAGTGCATTAATACTTCCGCCCAATGCAAAATTTAAATGATACAAATATTATGACTCTATAATCTTTACCTGGGTAACAGTTTACAAATCAATTCGCTGACATTTTCACAATTCTTCTTCGTTGGACAAAAGACGAGACAGCTATGGTCTGGAATGACTTCTTGTACCAATCCCGTAATATGATCTGGATCTAACTTCTTTTCAGCAGGCCCATACTGGAATTTTTATTTATTGCAATGAATAAATAACAAGACTAAATTGAAAACTTAGATAAATAGTGTGGTCAATGTAATTTCAAACATGTGACGTATGAAACGCAGGATCGTGATGATGTAATAGGCAACAAGACGTCATTTTGCAATAAACAAATTGTAATAAATCACCACCAATCACTGCTCCTAAAGTTGATCTTCGTATTATAAAGTGTCAAGACACCCTTTCCCAAGTCTGTATTCACCCCTCAAATCCATAACTAAGCTGACTCTAAGGGTTTGTTTACATCTACCGTCAATGTCACCGTTTTTTGTGAGCAGCTCCTTTGATCTTTTTAATATTACGTGTAAACAGTGCCACAGGAATGCGCGGAACCCATTTGTAAACAAGCAATTAAACTGCATGAACGCATAACTTACAGGGAACGTCACATGTCTGTCATGAACAAGTCTCTCTTCAGGAACCAAGGACTCGTTGTTCACTTTGTACAGAACATCTTCAACTTTCACATATTCTGTTAGTTCCACCTGAAATTTACGAAACAGTTTTTATTTCACATTTTTACTCACGAGTTGTATCAAAATTTAAATATTAATTTAACTCTGCTATGTTTACTATTCGCTAGTTTTTGTTTAAATGTTTTTTGATTTTAAAATATCTATTTTGTTGTAAAATTTTATTTAGATCTACGATTCACTGCGCTTACTGGTCGGAAGTTATTGGTGTAGATGTGTGCGTTGAGAAAAGCTGCCAAGTCACCGATGTTGCTCAGTGTTGCGCTCATTCCGACTACCTGTACATCGGCTGTGAAAGAAATCGTTACTTTTAGCAATGCATTTTATATTCACTTCAAAGTTAATCACTGCCAACAAAGAGTGAAGATGAAAATCGAATGTCGTTTACAAATTTATTCGTCTTGTCCACTGAAACTACACACCATTCATGTGAATTAGTTTAGCGAGTGACATTTCCAGAGTTGCTCCCCTGCTTCCGCCTTCTCCCAGCATGTGCAACTAAAAATGATTTTTTCATCATACAATCTGATCAAATGGTAGTTTACAAATAATAATTTTTATAACAAGAATTTTAAAGTGTACAGTTGATGTGGAATTAAATAGACATCAATGCTACTCACCTCATCTACGACACACAGACCCACGTTTTCGATCCTCTTAGTTTCTATTAGACTATTGATGACTGAGTTTGCCTTCTCTATGGTGCAGATGTACAGTGACTTCTTTTTCCTCCTATTACGCGGAGGGATTTGTCCTTTGTGTGCAGCGTATTCTTCAACAAAGAAATCTAATTCCAGTGCAAAGCCACTCATTCCTCGAACCTACAAGGATAATGATCAATGTGACGCATGACTAAACCTAGCTTTTGCACTCATTACACTGGGTCCCGCTTATAACGAGCAGTTACATTCACAAAATTCAGCTCGTTGTAAACGATACTCGTTATAACCGAACTTCTGTAACATTGGTGTCCATGACAGGAATTTCCACACAAGAAAAAAATCTGCTCGTTGTAGGCGGGTGCTTGTAACCGAACTCGTTGTAAGCGGGACCCAGTGTACTTCTCGAATAGAAAAATTATGTGATCTTCTTGACCAAAAGTGACCGTTTCTGTACACAAAACTCCACTAGATACAATGTCACAAAATGTCTTCATTTGATTTGAGAGAATCAAAACCTTTGGCATGCAGGGTTGATTCATTGAAAATATTTGAGTTAAAACGATTTTGCTACAAAGTTATTTTCAATATTTCATTATCAAACACAATTGGTCAACTTTACCTTTTCATGAACTATAGAGACAAATGGTAGAATTAGCATGGCGTCATTCTGTCTGCAGAGTATCTCCTTCAGTATAAGTATTTCAGCCACCAGAGTTTTACCGCCACTGGTTGGAAGAGAGTAAATCAAATTTCGTCTTTTTACGACCGCGTCCAGTGTTAGACATTCGTGTTGCCAATCTGTGTAACAAATTACTGACCAAGATGAAATAATTTTGCACAAACAAACAATACTTTTGGACAATTGTGAAACATTAATAAACTTAATTTGTACCGTACCGTACAGCTCAGAAATGCTTCTTTGCTCTTCCAAAAGCTGTTTAACTTTGGACGGCAATCCATAGAACGGACCAATGTCACGTTCATCAGAGGCTTTTGCCGCCTCTGCCTGTTTTTTTGCCTCTTCTACAGATTCTGCCTTCAATTTCTGCTGCCGCGACGACTGTGGAGTTGCATTCTATGATTGAAAATTAACACGCTTAAAATGTCAAAAAATAGCATGTTGGCTAAAATTCCCATTATATTATTGTTGGGATTTTTATATCCTCTCGGTATTCCAAAGCGCACTTGCTCTAAAAGAAATATTATCGAATGGTGAAACTCCATTTTGCACCAAAGCAAGACAACACATTATAATAACCATTTGGGCATTTTCATAAACTTCAGCGTCTGGGGGATGATAAAGAATGTACTATTCCAAAATTATTATCCTGGGTCGTCTCCCTCCCTGGGCGAGGGGGCACCCTCCCCCAGGAAATACACATCTACATATTGATGTGCGGCGCGGGCGGGCGGTATGCCTCTAGCGATCACGCACGACTTTATTGTTTTCAATTGTTGGTTTCAATGTAATGGAATCTGCCCGGATGCTTGCTGTAACCGTACTCGTTACAAGTGGGATCCAGTTTATTTATGGTAGACCTACCTTTGCGTTTTCTTGCATCGCTTTCCTTAGTTTATCCTTTAGTGACCTTGACGTGGCGACTGGTTTATTGATATCCAATTCGGAAGCATCTGGTGGAGAATAGTTATGATCACTCAAAACTTGCGATAACGTTTTGAAATTGTGTGGAGTTTGATGCGTGGGATTCATTTTGGTCGAAGAGGCAAATAAAGTCCGATTTGAAATGCTGCTGTTTGAGGTAAAGATGTCACTTTCAGAATGTAGACGATTTATTGTTGGTTTATTCGTCTTTGAACAGGAAACATTTGCCTTGTTTGCCGCACATGCCGCCTGCGGAAGGTCCGGTAGGTTCAGCATGTCCATCTCAGCAAACAATGGGTCACTCTCGTTGAAACTGTCATGTTGTGAAACATATGGTTCGGGACTAGAACACTGCAAATAGAAGATGCTTCGTGAGATAAGCAGTAAAACTGTACAAGTTTATCAACGCTTGTATGCACGAAATTGATCTTTGAATTCATGTGTGTATTTCTTCGAAAACAGACAAGACGATAATATTTTACCCTAAAAGGGTTCAAATTGGCTTTAATTACAAATATGTGTCACGGTTAAACGGACTCAAGGTGCGTCCCCGTAACCTTTTTGTACTTAGCCGGCCAAGCCTCTCTCTTGCAAAGAGAGGGGAATAGCCGGTTAGAGTTAATCCAGGCAGCTATGGCTTCGCCATAGCCGCCATTCCGGTCCACACATGCATGAGTAATTAATACTCACGCATGCACAGCCGGTGTCCAAACCGGCCACGCCCCTTCCCTTCCAAACGGTATAAATACTCGAACTCACGGAATTCGAGAGGTTCTCCCTGGATTCGGACTTGGCTTCGAATCCACTGTTCTGGTAGTCCAAGCTTGTCGGTGTCCACCGACTCGACCCCCCACCGGGGCACCTTGACCGGCTATACCGGGATACTGGCCTCTGGCTCTGCCGGAGTCCTTTGCGTTCTAAATAGTAATCTATCTAGTTAAGTTGTTCTTTAGCCGGTAGTCGGGCCTCACTGGCGAGGCCCTTAAGTGCAATAGTTAAGTATTGGTCCGGCGCCCTAAGCGTGCAACGGTACGCCGGCGTACGTGATTAGATGGGACAAGGACCGCCGTACGGAGGACTGGAGTATTGCCCGCCCTCTTAAGTTGTGTCAGAGAGTTCTACAGCCGGTGGCACCCTCGCCGCCAACACCAGAGGGGAGTAGCAACATCTTAGCTGACCACCCATCGGAAAAACCACGACATGTGGCGTCCCTGGGTGGGCGACACCTATTGACACTCTGGGTGATTGTCAGTCGGAGTCCTGTCAAAAGCTACTAAGTTGTACCCTAGCGTATTTATTTCCTAGCCCCAGGCTATAGGGGACTGAATCTGTGGCCCAGAGTGGTCAGGCATGCCGGCGGGTATTCGCCAGCTAACGAAGACACCCAGGATTCACCAGTTGGCGGTGAGTCGGCTAAGATACCACTGGCCAGCACTCGATCCCACAGGGGACTGGACACTAAATAATTCTAATAGTAGTTCTAAATTGATAGCTCGCACTGGCGCTGCTGCGCCGGTTTCCGAAGTTATCCGAAAAGGTAGTCAAGACGCTAAAGCGCATCTGTCAATGACTCAACATGCCGACAGGCTCAAGCACTGCTGGCGAGGGATCGGAGGAGACGGAAGGAGTGGAAGCTAGGGCTCTGGGGGGTGCCGAAGAAACCTCTGACGCAAAGAGTAAGACATCTAAGGGGAAAGGTCGCTCGAAGAGCCAGCATGCCGACCGTCCGTCGGATGGAGAGTGCCACCGTGGTGAGCGGTATGCTATCTACGTAGAAGTAGAGCAAGACCGCAGGTTTGGGCCGGTGCTCATTGACAAAGCCATCCCGGCCTATGCCTGGACTGAGGAAATGATTAGAGACCATCTGGAATGAGGTATCCCAGATATCACTGACATTACCAACCTTAGCCCCATGGCCTGCCTTGTTTTCAAGGGCCTGTGCTCTGTGGGCGAAGGCTTGAAGGAGAAAGAAGCAGAAGAAATTGCCGAACTACTGAAATGCTGCAGGAATTGGGCCGGCAAGGACGTAGAAGTAAATGCAGTACCCGTCTCCCTCTTGGAAGCTAAGCACACCCTGGTTAGAGTGCGTGATTTTATCTGTAAGCATAACTGGGAGAAATTGTCTTCGACTAAAGGTGTGCTGACTGAGAAGCTGACCTCCAGCAAGGCCACACCGGCCAGAGGGCGTGGCATGGTGAAACTCGCCAATAAGTACTTTGCCAAACAATTGGCTGAACGCCAAGTGGGCCTGGGCGATGAGGCGCAAATGAAGCCGATAGCCGACCGTCGGATAGAGAAACTGTTGCGCCCTCTCCAGGCACTATCTGGAGCATCAGGGACCGAGACAGATGAAGAGCCCTACGAGTCGGCGGTGCAAACCGGTGCCGATGCCTTCAGCAACGTCACCTCCCTATACGACTCTACCGATGATAAAGAGGATTACGATGATATTATTGCTTACGATATGGAGACCTCTCACCAAGTGACCGTGGCTGAAAGGAACAAGCAAAGGAAAAAGCAGCAACAGCGGTGAGACTGGCAAGAGAGAAAGTGCATCTGCAACTGGCGCAACAAGGGTGCCACTCTCCCGCTATTCAAGAACAGCCAGAAAGAAGGAGCCACGGCATACACCGACTGGAGGAATGCCGTGGACGAATTGATAGAAGACAAGATACCCACGGACTGTATCAGGAGCTTGGTCCTCCAGTCCCTGGAAGGCCCACTGAAGGATTCGGCCCGGCTAGCCAATAAGGTCAACAAGGGGGACCTCCACGCCATTTTGATGGCATTCGACAAGACATAGGGGCGTTCGGCCTCGTACGTCCATCTCCAATCAGAGATGTGT
This sequence comes from Haplosyllis leylae, assembly GCA_038406175.1. Classification (NCBI taxonomy): domain Eukaryota; kingdom Metazoa; phylum Annelida; class Polychaeta; order Phyllodocida; family Syllidae; genus Haplosyllis; species Haplosyllis leylae. The sequence continues at coordinate 14,767 of JBCAUG010128452.1, read as the reverse complement.
AGTATTCAGCAACTACACAAGGAGTCGGCACAGAAGTACTACCAGTGCCTGGTTAGGCTGCAGGTAGCCATCCAGGATAAGTTCCCCAGCCGGCTCAACGAGTTGGAATTTGAGAGGACCACCCAGGAGGCATTCTACAACGGACTCCGGGACGAATACAAACCTGATCTCCCACATGTTGGACAACCCCGGCATTACAGTGACCGACCTCGTGGAGGCAGTGCGCTGCATCTAGGCTACGCAGGAGTGCCGGCGGCTGCTTTGCCAGGACGCTTGGACATGCTATCCGGCTTCTACGTCCGCCGGATATGCAAAACTAAGTTACCAGAAGGATCCCAAACCGGCGAAGGCCGGGATCATCACTGCCAAGCTGACAAAATATGAAGACGAGGCAGACGGAAGTGCTGGTGAAGCAGCCACATATTCAGAAGAAGAAAAGGAGGACTGGAAGGACGGCTATTATGTCTGTGCTGTCCGCTAGGCCGAAGATGCTCAAGACATCTTTGGCACCTGCTATAACTGTCGTGAGCCGGAGCACCGATGGCGGGAGTGTCCCCAGCCGTTGCAGCCAGGGCTCCAGGAGATTAAGGACCGGGTCGGCAAGGAAGCTGACCAGTTAAACCTGTTTGGGAATGGTGGAGCAAAGGGAGGCTGCATCCCCCACAAGGGTCAAAAAGGGGCTGCGCCGGGAGCACCGGCGAAGTCCCAGAAATAAACCAACCCCCAAAATCTCCCTACTGGAATGACGACCCGAGGTCGAGGTGGCTCGGCCCCATGATTCTGGGTTATGCCTACATTGATGGGACCAGGACACGGGTATTAATCGATGATGGCTCGCAGATCAACTCTATCATGCCGGCGTATGCCAAGTCCCAAGGACTGGCAGTCAGCCCCTTAGAAGAGTTGGCCGGCGACCCTTCGGGGAGGTCTATCCTGGGAATCGGAGGGGTACGTACCGGTATGATCGGCTATGTAACCTTGTGTACAAATCGAGGGGGTACCCAGCTACGACAAGGAGCAAGTGGCCCTTTTTTTTGAGGATACAAGCCGCTTCAGCCACAAGGTGCTGGTGATCTTGGGAACGCTGACACTACATAGGGTTGTCCACCGGATGAAAGAATCAGAGATGCAGAACGCGCCACCGGAATGGCAGCAGGCCCAGGTTAGCTACGAGATAGCCAACCAGCTATACTCGTACCGGGCCATGTATCAGCAGGAAGCATCTTATCCCACCAACACCAACCAGGACCCTACCGATATAGACGAGCTTTTGAAGTTAAACAAACTGGTCGTGGTACCGGCTTTCGGTTTGGAGATTGTTCACGGTATGACAGCTGAGACCATGATGATGGGCAGTAAGTTGAAGGTGATGATGCAGGCCCCATATCCAGAAGACGATGCAAAGTTGCCGGTCGGGTTGTACGTCCTCCGCACTTACACGGAGATGAAAGACAGTAGCCGGAATGTCGGCATGGTCCTACGTAACGGGACTAGCCAGCCCATCCAACTATCCGGCGGAAGGGTGATAGCTAGGGTTGTAGCCGCCAACTTGGTGCCAGACCCAGAACCCTCTCCTGCCTTTATGCGCAAGCTCAATGAGGATGAGGAGGCCGAAACACCAAAGCTGATGATACCCGAGCACCAGCAGAAGCTGATGGAGATCTTGGAGAAAGATGGGGGACTAGACGCGTTGAAGGAGTGGCTGGCGGAAGAAGCCAAGAAGGCACGCCAGCTATTGATGGAATTTCACCACGTCTTCTCCCTCGACAAAAACGAAATGGGTTGCACTGACATGACTGAACATGTCATCGAGCTTACCAAAAGCGAACCGTTCAAGGAACAGTTCCAGCGCATAGTGCCTCCCCTAGTGGACGAAGTTAGAGAACACCTCCAGGAGATGCTGGATGGTGGTGCTATCTGGCCGTCCAATTCGCCCTGGTGCAACGCCGTGGTGCTGGTCAGGAAGAAGGACGGGACCTTGAGATTCTGTATCGACTTCCGCCAGCTGAACGAGAGAACCAAGAAAGACTTGTTCCCCATGCCGAAAATGATTGACATGATGGAAACGATGGTCGGTGCTCAATTCTTCTCCTCGATGGATCTCAAGTCGGGTTTTTGGCAAGTGAAGATGGATGAGGAGTCCTGGGCCTACACAGCTTTCACTGTTGGCAGCCTGGGCATCTATGAATTTTTGAGGATGCCATTTGGGTTGTGCAACATGCCGGCGAGGTTTCAAAGGTTGATGCAAAACTGCCTCGGCGAATTGAATCTCACGTACACCCTCATCTATTTGGACGACGTGATTGTGTTCTCCAAGACCAAGGATGAGCATCTGACCCGGCTATGAGGGGTGCTGGAACGCTTCCACGAGCATAGCCTGAAGCTGAAACCTGCCAAATGCGAGTTCTTCCGCAAGGAAATCTCGTACTTGGGGCATCAGGTGTTGGCCAATGGTATGCAGCCGGGAACTGCAAATCTCAGAGGGATAGCCAAGATGGCACCACCAATGACTGTTACCAGTATTCGCCGCTTCTTGGGAGTGGTGGGGTTCTACCACCTGTTTATTAAAGGTTTGCCAACATAGCCCGACCTCTACAAGATCTAACGGTGGGTGAACACAGCCAATTGAAGAATCAACCAGTACAGCTCACGACTGAGGCCCTGAAGGCATTTCAAGTTGAAGTGCATGGCCCAGCCGGTGTTGGCTTTTGCTGATTTTGAGAAACCATTCCTTTTGGAGACTGATGCTTCCAGTGACGGCCTCGGCGCCATCTTATCACAGAAGCAGGACGATGGAAGGTATCATCTGGTAGCATTCGCTAGCCAGAGTCTTAAGGGGTCAGAGGAAAAATACCACTCTTCTAAGTTGGAGTTTCTTGCTCTCAAGTGGGCGGTGGTGGACCAGTTCTGGGAGTACTTGCAGTACAAACCATTCCTGGTGCACACCGACAACAATCCTCTGACTTACATTATGTCCTCGCCAAATTTGGACGCCACCAGTCACAGATGGGTGGCAGCATTGGCTAACTACCACATGTCCATAGAGTACATCAGGGGCACCGACAACAAGGTTGCCAATTGCCTTAGCCGGGTCACCAACCGGCTAGATGAGGACAGTGTAAGAGAGTTAATAGAATGTGCAAAGTTGGGCGCCAAGGTCTGGTGGGCAGAACAGGATGACCCACGGGTTGTCCAGGAAGATGCCCGGTTAGATAGCGAGGTTATCCTACATGCCAGGGCCACTCTGGCCCTTAAGCCAGTGTTTAAGAACATCGCTGACCAGCACTGGGTGTTGGCTCAGAAGGCAGATCCTGTTATCCGCCATGTGCGAGGTTGGCTTAGCCGGCCAAAAGAAAACAATCAGACTCTGTTGGAGTACCTAACCAGCCGGGTGTCTGATGTTGACTGGCTAGCTTATGTGAGAATACAGAAGGACCTGGTAATGTCACGCGACCTGCTGTACGTAGCCACCAAGACACCGGGTACCGATGAACGTCTGCTGACTTTTGTCGTCCCGTCTAGGAAAAGACAGGCAGCAATAGACAGTTGTCATCGGGAGGCCGGTCATCAGGGAAGGGATCGGACGCTGAGTCTGATGAGAGAACGATTCTGGTGGCCTGATATGGGCCGGTGAACAATTATGGCAGTAGCAAGCTGTGAATGGTGTAAATGCTACAAGTCTAGGCCGGTAATCCCTGAGATGGTAATGATTGGCGCCAGTGAGCTGCTCGATCTGGTGCACATTGATTTCGTCAACATGGAAACTACAGTCCACCTAAAGAAGAAACCGGTGGTCAAGAAAGTTCTTGTAGTGATTGACCACTTCACGCGCTTCATCAGTGCTTTTGTAATGCCGGACTGGGAAGCTGAAACGGTGGCACAGACACTGTATGACCACTACTTCTCCCTGTTTGGGTTCCCACACTGGCTAATGTCGGACCAGGCACCTGAATTCATGGGAAAAGTGATCACAGCCCTGTGTGACCTTCTACATGTCAAGAAAATACGGACGACGGCCTACCATCCACAATCCAATGGTGCCATCAAAAGAGCCCATCAGACCTTGATAAGGATGATTGGGAAACTTGACCCAGGGAGAAAACACCGGTGGCCAGATCATATTTTGGCGATTTGTCATGCGTACAATTCGACGAGAAGCCAGGTAACCGGCTATTCTCCACATTTCCTCATGTTTGGATGCTGGCCGAGGATACCGATTGATCTTCTCTTTCCAACAAGATGGCAGAGAGAAATCAAGGGTGTGGACCGGTACGTCACATCACTGTACGAGCACTTGAAGAGTGCCATTGCTAAAGTTAAAACCACAGCAGACAAAGAAGCCGCTAGGTTTAAACGGATCTACGACAGACGTGCCGGAGCTATTGAACTCCACCCCAGCGACAAGGTGTTGATTTGACTGGACGCCTTCACAGGCACTAGTAGGAAACTTAAGAACCGATGGGTGACCAACTACATACAGTGGTTCGCCGCATGGCAGACGGCATTCCGACGTATGTGGTGCAGAATGACAGAAATGAGCGTGATGAGAAGACACTCCACTGGGCATGCCTACTGTTAGTGATAGCGGGTCCACCAGACTGGAATGATAATGTCCATGTACATGTGGCTATTGCAACACCGGCATCAGCCGGGACGGTAGGGGAAGGTATTGAGAAAAGAGATGAAATACCTCATGAACTGTCTTATGGCCTGTACTTAGCCATGTTCAGGACCATGATTGACCTTCCTCACCACAAGGCCGGCCATAGGGCCGGTGCAGTATGACCAGAAATACTGCCAAAAGGAGCTGGCTACGTAACCCCTGACGAAGAGGGCATCGATCCTCCGATGGTTAGAGATGTCGCACCGGCGAAAGACATTCCACTGTGAGCGAGTACTCGCCGGGAGAGGCTTCTTTGTTCATGCTACACTTTTAAGGGGGGAAAAGGACTGGGTAGGCTAGCTGTCGCAAAATGGCGTCTTTGTTTTGAATGACGATGCCAGAACGCGGCATCCGCAGTGAAGTAGACTGTATACTGATATGCTGCGATACGGCCTCCACCGGGTGTGGGCCGGCGACAACCGCAAGTTGACTGCTACCAAGCAACCCACATGAACACTCACTCTGAACCTTAAACCCCCATCCAGGGCACGAGGACACACCCTTCTCTTTCGGGGGGGAAGGGGTAGCGAGTGGCTAAGCCATACCGGCGACGATGTGCTAAACTTTGGGCAAGGTTAGCCGGACCTGGAAAAATCAGTATGCCCTTAATTTTTCTGAATATGGCACGAATTTGGGCCACAAGTTGTTTGTTACGTACATGTTCGTGTTGTTTTATGCTTTTGTTACTTTAACCGGTGCAAACTTTGAAATTATACAAACAATTGGCTCTGTATAAATGTTTATTTTCTTTAACTTTACAATTAAAGCATGATCGGCAGCAAAACTGCTGGTTAAAAACCAACTGGAATAAGACATAAAGGCAAGAACATTCTAAAAACTGGCTAAATAATAATAAATAGAAGTACAAAGTAAACGGCTAAAACCTACAAAATCAAAAACGAACAAATCTTCTTTGGCATGATACGTAGCCAGAAATGCTGGTGGAATAATAACACTTAACAATAGCACCTTTCTATCAGGAACAGCAAATCCATCGGATGTAAACCCGCCTGCAGGCGGTGGGAGAAGGAAAACACAATGGAATAAATGGCAGGTCGCATGGCAGCTGACTGCCCATGCGCCGGCAGCCGGAAGCCCGGCTAAGAGCCAGTGACTAGGGTGGCTGATTACTTGGGAGTGACATCCCAGAAGACCAAGTCGTGTGCATGCTTTCCGTGGGTCGTCATAGAAGAGGCGGTGGCTTCAATGCAGAGGCAGATGGCACAAATGAGCACCACCCACCAGTGTACCCAGATGTGATTGTTAATGCTGTCATGGTTGTCAGCATTATACAAGCACACCGGGCACTGGGAGCCAACCCAGACTTTTGTCGCCTTCCCCATGATCTGTGCAGTCACCTCCTGCCGGCTTATCGCTTCAGGCTTATGTAATTTAGTCAGCCCAAACATTATCTGTTTCACGGCAAGGCCGGTGAAGGGGGAGAGCCACCTTTCCACTCTCGTTCATGAACACCCGGGCTAGCCGGGTGGTGGTGACATGCTGCGCCCCAGGTTGAGAACCCCGACTTATCAGCAGCTGTAGGGTCTTTGGGTCGTCTAGCTGTGCCAAGGCCCTTTCATACTTCTCATGCTCTGCTGGCTCTATGTCCGGCTTTTGTAGCATGCCACGGAAGACCTCTTGGGTGTTGGTAACTGTAGAGTAGTGGGAATACCATTTGTCATCTCCCCATGTTTTCCTCTCTTTCTGTATGTAACAGAGGTGTGCCGTGAGGTCCTGCTGGGTGACGGTGCAGTCCGGCAGACCCAATGTCTGCCGGAGAGTACAGATGTACCCGTAATCCTTGCCCTGGGCCAAGAGTCTCATGCTGACCTTCTTATTTTCAGTCTCACAGTCGGCCTGCAGTTGTAATGCCACCGGGTCGGCCATGCCTTTTCCTTTGGATGGTGGGGGCCGGTCGCGGTTGGATTCCGATGACTCATCGCGATGGGAGCATTCCTTTTGGGACTTCTTCTTTGTTTTCTTTTTCTCTTTCTTAGCCAGCGTGCCTGGCATTTCGTCGGACTCTGAGTCTGAGATGCTCCTGATTAGTTTGTCGGCCAGGGATTTCTTTACTTCTTCAAGACCGATGTTGGCCGCCGTCTGGTCCACCTTCCGGCTAGGTTTAGCTGGCGGCATCCCCACACGAGGCTTCTTGGGATTCTTGCTTGGCATTGTTTTGCTGGACCCATCTTCATCAGAACAATCAAGTAGGATGACATCATCATCGTCCGCTGGCGGCAAGGACTTGGTGGCTGCCAGCTTCTTGGGAGAGTGAGGCCATTTGTGAGTCTTGCCAGGATCAGGTGCAGGCACTGGCTTACTCTGGGGTAGGCTGGGAAAACCGGGAGGGGACCTTGGGGGATTGATGCCTGGGGCACCCGTTGAACGTGCCGGATGCATGAGGGCAGACAGCTTTGGAGATTGTCCCGGCTTGGCCATTAGCTTGGCGCCGGGGACAGGGTTCACCAGGGGTTTGGAGCCTGTGGCACCTACCACTGGCATGCCGGGGGTGGCATAGTACAATGGGCACATCATCGGTATGGCCTTGGCACTGGTCACCAGCATGTCCAACTGCTGCACCACCGATAGGAACCTCGAGTCTATCTCCAAGTCCAGATTGGCGATGAAGAGGCTTGATACCTGGCATTGAAACTCCCCCGCTTGTTGGGCCAGCAGAGCCATGAAGGGACTAGAATCTCCACCGTCTGCCACCGCCGCCCTTATGGCTAGCTGCATGGCTGTGGATAGAAAGTCTTGGATGGCCTGGTTAGACTGTGTCTCAAGGTACTGCTTAAGCTCCGCCACCACCTCTTTCTGGGCAGCCTTGGTCTCACGTCTCTTCAAGATGTATGCTTCCTCAGCACTGTCCACAGTGGTGTGTAGTGTTTGGGCGGCTAGCCCCACACTGTCCACCACCGAGTTATACTGGGCCAGGCTGGGCAACGCTCCCAGTCGCCCGCGTTGGAGATCTACATCCTGGCAAAAGGCACCCATGGCACACCGGACCTTGGAGGCACAGGTGTTGAGGTCCAACAGGAGGTGGCCATGCAATACCTCCATTTTGTGGTAGCAGTACTCTGCCAGGTTCCCATACTTGGTGGAGAGCTCCTTGGTCTGACCCAGTAACCGGGTAATCCGGTGTTGCATGGTGCTGGCCAAGCGAGCCCTGACCGAGGCGGTGGAGGCGGCAGAGTCAGACACCACATCCGTTGGCCCTCCCTCTCCGTCACCGGGGTTGTTAGGGTTATCAGGCTTGTCAGGTCCAATGGGAATGGCCGGGGTGCCCAGCTTTGCCCCGTTATCTGGTGCTGGCGGAGCTGCCAGATCGTCCCCTGGAGCATCTAGATTGGCATCTAGCAGAATGATTGGCGTTTTCAGCATTTTTGGCATATCTGGAGGAGGGTTAGGATTGGTCCCAAAGTCCGGCCAGGCAATGCCATCATTGGTGGTGAAGTTCCTGCCAGTGTACATGGTATTGTAGGACACTGGGCACTTGATAGCACCCTCTGATCCGCACAGGTACACGGGGTTTGTAGCTGGGCGGAGACCGCCGTCTGATCCATGGCACGCGAAATTCTCGTTCACCCACATCACCCTGCAGCTGTCCACCTTTCGGAAAATCACTTGATCTCCCTTGATGTGGGGAAAGCCAGCGACGTCTTGGCTGAGAACGATGAACCGGGTAAGGTCACTCCTGGTGTAAGGTATGACTTCCCACGCCCAGAATGCTTCTGGTACGCCACTCCAGAAAGTCAAATGGTTCTGCCTGGAGCAAGCCACAAGGACGCTTGGCTCGCCTTCAGCCAGGTAAGGCCAGTAGGGCGGGTTGGGGGTAGGTATGCGGCATAATGCCACACCTTCCTGCCCTTGCACCACCATAGCTTGAAGGTGCGGAATGGCCTCACTAATGTCTGACATGTACTGGCCGGTGTACACCCAAATGACACAGGCAGAGAATATGAACCTGTTCTCCCCCATCGGATCAATACCAGTACGGTTCTCCATTAAGCACAAGAACAGAGCATTGTGTGCCTTGTACTTTTCATCCGCCGACTTCCAGTAACCTGACATCTTACTAGCCCATCAGTCGGCCAAGTCTGTGTCAATTACGTGTGTCTCAATGAAGATTTGCAGCCTGTACAGCCACTCTCCACCCTCAGCATTGAAGCTGATGCCCAGTTGGGTCTCTGTCCATAAAATGTCTGGGTTTTGAAATAACCAGTCTTGTGACAAGGCTCGGCCGGCATCTCCATCACACTGTTCTAGCCGGTTTTCAAGTTTTTCCCTGGCCTCTGACATGGCCAGTTCCTGGAGACTGTTTTCCCAATCTTGGAACGGGTCCGTCATAGTCTGGGCCTGCAATGTAAGTAAGCAGAGTTAGCTGGGATTTGAAACAGATCCCTTGTTCAAATTGGGTCGGTGCCATGTTAGATAAACAAACTAACTGGGACAGTGGTGTTGGTTTACAAGAGCAAGGCCAGCAACGCGGGCCGGCACAGTTTGAATAAACAGCTTAGGTGATTATTATTTGTTTAAGTTTGATTCTTTAAAGACCTTTGTTACGTAGCCGGGAGATGTGATTAAAGATAACCTGGCTAATCTAAACTATTACATAAGGGCTGTTTTGTGCTACAATAAACAGATTGCGTAACCGGTTAAGCAGTGTGAAGACTCCCCATCTGGAATGTGAAGTTTGTCTTCGCCGGCGCTGGGGCTGGCTAAGGAGGTGGACTTTGTTATTCATGGGGGGAAGGTTGGTTGCTTAGCTGGCCTGAAAGTGCCAGCAGTTATGCCGACTCTAAGCCGGGGTAACGCCTGGATAATGCCGGCTAGCCGGTGGATATGGAGAGAGATACTTACATGTGTTCCCAGAGATGGTCAGAATGAAAATTGAAAATGCTGCATGTGCAACCTTTTTGCACCCTTATATACCTGACGACATCCACCAGAGGGTGCATGGTCATGGTTGCTAATGTGCTAAGCCAATCAGAAGCCTCCATTTCCTTCGAGGGGATGGTGTTATGGCATTGTGGGCATGGCTTTGTAAAAATGAAAGGTATAAAAGGAGAGGCGCTGGTCTCCAAGGAGATAGTATCTAATGGCGCCCTTACAGCAGCAGAAACATGCCAAACACCGGCTATGTCGGGGAGGCGTGGTAGAAACCTAGTAGATGATGTTGAGCCCAGAGGGCTGGGCTGTGAAATGTAAGTATTGGGTTTGTTTTGTTTTAGCCGGGTGATGTAAAGTTGTCTTAGCCGGCCTGTACTGGCCGGCACTTGAGGTATGAAGGTCAGAGATGCTGGCTATCATAACAGGGGTGTTATTTAGCTAATGGGGTTAACCCCAGTGCTCACATTTGTCTAGGGGAGCACCAGCTATCTTTGTTTTCATACTTTTGGCTTCTTTGCAGATATAAAGCGATGCAGAATGTCCACTACGGGACATGGCGGGATATCAATGACTTGGCTGTAAACCTCATGAATGGCTATAATGCGGAGTTGGTGCCGGATGACCGGCACCGGCTATTAAATCTCTTCGACACCTTTAGGATTTTAATAGTGTGGGCGTACTGGTATGCAGTACGGTATTTTAGCAGAGCTGGCATGCATGACGGCCATCGTGCCGTCTTGGCGTATTCCTTCTTGGACATTGCTAGTTGGTTCGGCGGAGTTTTCTGCCGACCGCCTTTCAACTCCAAGCAATGGCAAAGACACGACAACCGGGTGGCCGAGAAGAGTGCCCGCAATGATCAGACAGGCATGGGTTACCTCTTGGGCATGCCGGAAGGAGTTCAGGGGCGCCACTTCATGGCACCAGACTTGTTGGGATTGATGTTCACGAGCGTGGCCAAACAAGAACGGCCAGTGGGAGACCACTGGAGGGCCAAAAACACCACGACATTCGTAAAGTGGCAGGAGTCCATGGCCAAGGCCCAGGGAGAGGCGGTAGACAGGATAGCCACCCACTGAGGCACCTAGCTAATCATCAATGGCTGGATTTACCCCGGCCCCCTTCGGTATGCACCCAGAGGTTATCTTGACCATGCCTTCCCCTTTTATAGTGACCCATTGGCCAGTGCCCTTCCACTGGTTGCCACACAGCCTGGAAGTTCTAGTGTACCAGTTAGGAGTGGTGGGTGGTCCACTATGACCACCTCGCAGGTGGCAGTGTGTGTAGAAGATCGTGAACATGAAGAAGAGATGGAAGAGCTCTGTAGGGTATTAGAACAAGGCACTGAAGTGAATGAAGACTCACCGCCGGACGACGACGATGACACCAGTGCCATCAGCACAGACACAGACATAGCCGGTGTCACAGGGGCCCTGTCATTGGGAACACCATCAGCGTTGCATTGGCAGCCACACCCTTGCCGAATCTCCAGGCTAACATGGCCACCCAGAGAGAGCTGGATGACCTACGGCTTCATAGCCATAGAGACCATGGCGGCACTTGTCCAAAACGCCAGGGTGAGGACCACCTGGCAGAACAGTGTAAAAGGAGCAAGAGTCAAGAGAAAGCAGAAACCACTCCGGGTGACTCTGCACCGGCTAGGCCCATGGCTGACGAGGATGATGTCATAGTGGATGGGCAGGAGACGGCGGTAACGCCCATGACTTGGCTTCCGGCAGCAGGGACGACGTTCCCGGTTCACCTGGCTATGGAGAAACCGGAAGCCTTCTGCCATTGGGCATCATGCATGAACCTAGACAGCCTCAGCCTGGAGGTCCGGTCTATGAGGTACCTGCCACACCACGCTGACACGGCAAAGGACTTCATTGCCTGGATTATGTGGGCTTTAGTCGCCCATTTGACTGGCAGCCAAGCTGTATTCCCTGAAGTTATTCCACACAAGTTCACACATGTCGGCGTTGGTGCTCGTTCACCCTCCCACACCCCTTTCCCAGTGGAGCTGGACTACCCGTCCGATGTCTGCTTTAAATGTCGGTGTGTTTGGGAATACTTTTTTGCATGGATACAGTATTGGTGGGAATCCCAGATCCACCACTCGCAGCCCTATACCTTCTTCGGTGGCCAGTGTAGGACGGACAGCTGGATGGTCCTGTTCGCTGTTTGTCTCCTCAATGAGCTCCTGCCAGATGATGCCCCCATCCGGCTAGATGCCATAATGTCGAACACGGGGTGGGATGCCGCCCGTAGGATGACCATGGCGGAACACCCTCATATAGTCAAGTTCCACGAAAAGTCCGAGAAGGCAGCGGCAGCTAAGAATGACATAGAGAAGGCCAGAATCTGGCAGAGGGAGAAGGGCATCGCCCACAATAACATCATGGCACTGCGGAAACTGGTACAGGAGTCCCTGAAGGTTCGTGCTGCCGCTAAGAAAAAGGCGGAGGCTGCCAAGATAGCAGCTGAAGAGCGGGTGGCCGCCAAAAGAGCGTCACAAGGCTACCCACCAGAGTTGGAGGCTGACCGGAGGAATGCAGGGGGATACTCGACACATGGCAAGGGGTCTTCTGGAAGAAGTCAGAGTCGCCACCGGCGGCAGACATACCAGGAACGGGTTGGCGAGTGGCAGCACGAAGAAAAGGAGAAGGATCGGGCCCGGCAATCCTGCCAGGACCCCGAACCTAGTGTTCCAAAGAGCGTGACATTCACGCCCCCTCAGCCTAAGGGAAAGTCCCCATCCCCGGCACCAGAGGGTGATACCCATCCGGCCGGGGAGGACCCACTGGTTCCAGAATCACCGTGACAACCACAGGCATCTGAGCCCAGGGTAACTTCTCCGGGGCAACCACAGCAACCTCCTTCCCCGCCTCCATCGCCACAGTTGGAAAGCGGAACGGCGGCGTTGTCGGTTGACACAGCCATGGAGACCACCCAACCATCCTTGCCAGTGGCAATATCTCTACAAGAAATAGGGCACGGTTTGGCAGATGACTTGGTGGATGATACTTACGACCCGATAGCCGGGTTTCGTGATTTCTTCTACCCGACTCCACAAGTGCCGGCTGAGCCGGCAGGGTTGATAGCAGATCCAAACAGTTGGGATGAGGTCCTTAGGAGCCTGTCCACCAATCGGGAGGAGCGCCGTTCAGTGACAATCCTTGGCATCCAGGAACAGTATCATCTGGTACCTAGCCCGGAATGCCGGAGAGCGGAGTCTGAGCTCCTTGGCGAAGCCGGGGCATCAGCTGGGGAAGTCTCCCTGAACACCCAAAATAGACTGCTTGATGACAACACTGCCCAGCCATCAAGGGAACCGGATCAGCCTGCCGGACAGGTAGAAGACCAGCCTGCTGCACAAGCCCAGGAGCAGCCGGTACAGCAGCCGTCCCAACTGGAGACGTGACAGGAAGACCAGCCACAGACACGAGAAGAAGAGTGGATGGACGTCGATGGATCCCTGCACCGACCATAGTTTGTTGTGAAGGACACTTTGCATGGACTTTATACTTGTACATTGCATTTTAAGTTACTCATGATGGTTGCCGGTTAATTTTATTCATTAATATTTTTGTAACACACGTACCGGTGTCATTTCTTAGTTAATTTCAGGTAGCTGCCGATGAGCATTAGGCTCACTGGCTCAATTTCTTATCATGTTTATTCAGGACCAAAGAAGTAGCGTTAGTCTTAGCTGTGATAATAATTGTACTCAAATAGCCAGTGCCTTGTCAGCTAATGTTTTAATTTGCCATGTCTTACCGACTATTGTCTTTTTACTGTTTTTAATGGGTGCCATCATTGTTTATAACTTTGTATTGTATTGTTTAAATGTCGGCTTCATTGTTGGAGTCGGCTATCAGAACTTGAAATTGATGTTGTACTTGCCAATTTTATAATCATTGTACATTTTACATTACTACGCATGACTTTTGTATTCTTTTTAGTAAATAAAGCCATACGAGGGCGTACGGCCAGAGTCTAGGGGAGGGTGTCACAGTTAAACAGACTCAAGGTGCATCCCCCGTAACCTTTTTGTACTTAGCCAGCCATACCTCTCTCTTGCAAAGAGAGGGGAATAGCTGGCTACAGTTACTCAGGCCGCTACGGCTTCGCCATAGCCACCATTATGGTCTGCACATGCGTGAGTAAATTAATACTCATGCATGCACAGCTGGCACCCAAACTGGCCATGCCCCTTCCCTTCCAAACGGTATAAATACCCGAACTCACAGAGTTCGGGAGGTTCACGCTGGATTCGGACTTAGCTTCGAATCCACTGTTCTGGTAGCCCTAGCTTGTCGGTGCCTCGCCGACTCATCCTCACTGGAGCACCTTGACCGGCTATACCGGGATACCAGCCTCTGGTTCTGCCGGAGTCCTCTGCATTCAAAATAGTAATTCATCTAGTTAAGTTATCTTTAGCCGGTATCTGGGCCTCAACCAGTGAGGCCCTTAAGTAGAAATAGTTAAGTAATAGTCCAGCACCCTAAGCGTGCGACAGTATGCCGGCGTACGTAATTAGACGGGACAAGGACTGCCATTCGGAGGACTGGAGCAGTGCCCGCCCTCTTAAGTTGCGTCAGAGAGTACTACAGGCTGGTGGCATTCCCACCACCAGTGCGAAAGGAAAGTAGCAACATCTTAGCTGACCACCCATTGGAAAAACCGCGACACATATTATTTATATTATACACATTTTGTATGTTAATTACATGGTAATTTTTTACTTTTATCTGTAAAAAGCATAGAAATTTATCATATTTGTCTTAGTCAGATTCTGGCAAGCACCAAGCAACCCCAGTTTATCATGTCTACCACTGAGCAACCATAAACCCTAGCATGCATAATGACTGAAGTGGACACTGGTCACACCTGAGTGACCTAACCACTTAGTGCCCTTTGCTAGGGTGTGACACTCACTGTAATACTTGTTACTTATGATACTTGTTAACCTGTTTTTGGGATGATTATATATTGGACCACCAACATGTAACACAACTAGAAGTACTACAATAAACACATCTACTGAACAGATATCTCAATGCATGTCATAGAGTTATCTATACAAAATGCTGAGATGATCACATATGCAAGATATTGGTACATCAACCGAGTGTGATAAATATTCAAGGTAACCATACCAAGAGACGTATCAATATTAAAATCATTTTATTTATTAAATAAGTTGCTATTGAA